>PKSG01000024.1:0-19741 GCA_002916505.1 Tolypocladium paradoxum
GGCGGCCCGTGATGCGCGCGAGGATGCGCTCGGGGACGATGCCCGACGAGAAGACGAAGCGCGTCACGGTGCCGAAGCTCTCGGGGCGGATGAGGCCCGCCGGCGCGAGCAGCACGAGCGAGGCGACGAGGTGCGGGAACGCGTTGGCGAAGTGGACGGCGATGCCGCCGCCGAGCGAGTAGCCGACGAGGCGGATGGCGTTGCTGCCCGTCCAGGACAGCCGGCTCGAGGCCAGGACGCAGAGGATCTGCGAGGCGTAGAGGCGCGCGTCGTGCGGCAGGTCGCCGACGCCGTCTGAGAAGCCGCGCCCAAAGAGGTCCTGCGCCGGTCAGCCGATGGCTTCGTCAACGAGCGAAGCGCGACGAGGAGCACGCACGTAGAGCATGACGCGACAGCCGCGGTCGACGAGGGCGTGCGCGATGCGGGTGAGCGTGATGCACGACGTGCTGATGCCATGCACGAAGAGCACCTTTTCGCCGTCCTCGGGCCCAAACTCGTACACGCGCACCGAGCCATACTGCCACGCGTCAGCTGCCACGCCCGAGGCAACACGCCATGCTCAAGCAGCGCTCACCGGCGTGTCCACGTCCCGCGCGCCCGGAAACTCGTCGGGCTGATACACCAGCGCCCTGAGCTCCGCCGGCGACGCCTGCGGGATCATCGTCCGCAGCGGGCTTCGCAGCACCTTCTGCCTGCGCGGCCAGAGCGTCGCCCGCGCGAGCACGAGCAGCGAGGCCGTCGCCACGGCCGTCGTCGTGATGAGCACCGTCGGCGACGGCCACCGGAGGAAGCCGGCTGCAGAGTCCATCGCGGCCCCCGGCAACTTGCAGCGACGGGAGAGCAACGCGGGAAAGGAGCAGGCCGAGAGGACAAGAGGCGGGATCAAAGACGGGGATCGTGTGCTTCGTGTGCAAGGAGGTCCTGTGCACGCGCGAATATCAAGGCATGGCAGTGAACAATGTAGATGTAGTCACTGTCGGGTGTGTCGGCGCACGAGGCAGTGGGGCGCAGCCTGTCAGCTCCCTCCCTGACCCCAGCTGGCCAAGTCACGCCCCCTGAATGGCGGCTCAAAGCCTGGGCTTGAATAGCCTTTTGCACGCTGCACGGAGCAGCTTCTTAAACGATTGTCGAAATGGCTTTCATGTGGGCGTCCATCCATCGTGCGCTTGATGCGGTAATACATAGGTAGGTACATGTGACTGTACATGACCCTCTCCTTTGCGTGTACTTTGGAGACGATGGGCTCAAATCGCTCGCAAGCCTTGAGCATGACAACATTGTCCAAACACAGGTCCTCTAAATCCTTGGGCTCCCAAGCCGGCGACGTTGGAAGCGGCATCGGCCTGTACCTGGTGTCTTGCTGGCGGTGCCGGGCGTCCATCACATCACCCCAGTCCGACCGCCCAGGCCGCTTCCCCCAGCTGTCTGATTATCTGGCACAGGTTCTCGACGAGCGGCGGCATTTCCTGCCTCCGCGTAAAGTTGGAGCGCAGAATGGCTTGGGCAATCTCCATGCACGCCCGCGGATCATGCAGCGACGCATCCGCCACGCCGCCCCGACCCGCCGTCCCCTTGATGAGCGCCGGGCCCTGGTCGAGACCGATGAACCTTTGTATCGCAATGGAGTCGGTTCCGTCCAAGTAAATGGGCTCGGCAGGGTACTGCGTGGGCACGGGATGCCGCCGGTTGGCCCGCACCACGACGCCGTACGTCCACAATGTGAGCGCCGCGTGGTGGACCGCGACGGCGTAAAAGTCCTTGAGGTGGTCCGGCGGGAAGAACCTCGCGTTTCGCAGTATCTGCGCGGCACACCACACCGCGGAGCGGGACTCTGAACTCGTCGCCCACTGCTGCAGGACGGGGTATATTCGGCGCGCCTGGTCCTCTCCTTCTTTGCCAGAAAAGAGCTGCATGTCGTCCAGGGAGACGTGAAGATTCATCATGAGCAGGCTGAGGAGCAGGTGCTCCCGGGCTGACATGTCATGCCATCCTGATGCGATGAGCTGAAAGCTCTGGAGGTCCTTGACCAGCTCCTGGTGGCGGGAGCCCAGCAGCGAAATGGGGTTTCCGCCGAGGCTGTTGGCGTAAGAGCGAGTTCGGTGGACCGAACTCAGCTGCCGATACTCCAGCACAAGGGCCCAGAACCCATGCAAGAAGATGGATATCGAGTACTGCACGTCCAGCCGCATGTGGTTTTGGGTGAGAAGGTGAACGTCGTGGAACAGGTCGCCCACCGAAGGCGGTCTCTTGTTCTGCCCGCCATTTCTTTCCAAGTATTGAGCCTTCCACTCGCCTGCATTCTGCGCGAACCAAAGCTCCCTCGACTCCGGAAGCGGCAGCGTCAGCTCAGAGTATGCCAGGCACGGGTTCGTCAAGGTGGTCATGGATATCTGCGCCTCCCGGATGTAACAGTGGAACACCAGCCTAGGATTGTTGCCGTCAGGTCGCGTTACCAAAAATTACGTGATGGGACGAACCGTTTCCACTGCTCCCTCTCGACCCATGACTTCCATTTCTCCTCGAGGACCTCTCCTTCGTCCGAGGGATCAACCGTGATGATGGGGTATTTTGATCGCTGAAACTTGCCGCGATAGCGCATCATCTGAAGAAAATGAGCTTTTGTAGCACGGGCATGGAGGTGGAAGTCTTCTACCGTCACTGGGATGACTAGGTGGCACTCGGCAATCTCCATTTTCCGACGATTCCCGCACCACAGGCCAAGATCTTGGACCAGAATCAGAGACTGCACAAGGCCCAGTCTCTGAATGGCCGTGTTGTTTTCCTCAAACTGTTGCGGCGTTAGTAGTGCGTCCAACTTCCAAAGGCCTCAAGATGGGTCATACCCGTTCCGGTATTGTAACTCCTGTGAAGTCAAACGTAAGCACACGGGCCAGAGAAGCATCAAGTCGAGGAGTCACTTACGGACGGCTTCCTGTATGGCGAAGCCGAACTTGCGGAGTGTGGGAACCGGCGTCAGCGCAGCTCCCATTGCTGCTGCCATGGCTATCCATTCGGGCCACTGCTCGTTCAGCTTGAAGGTGGGGAAGTGAATCCATTCGTCTACCTGGCAAGCCTGGGCTGCGAGGAAGATGTGCACCAAGGTGTCCATCACTTCGACTGTCGGAAACGACGCAGCCACGCGATTCGTCGTGGAGCTTCGGCGGCACGTTGACAGCACAATGGCCAGGACCCGGTCCCTGGCAGACTGCTCCAGTTTCTCCGCGACCACTCTTTCGAGGCGCTTGTGGCTCTCCTGGAACTGAGCGCTAGAAGTGTCGTTGGCAGAGACGGGAAGAAAGCCTTGCTCCTTGTACCCGGAGTCATGGTTCTTGGGGTCCCAGCGCCACGGGGACTCCGTCCAAGCCTCGACCAGGCTTTGCCGCATCTGGGATATCTCGGCCGAGTTTTCCGACCGAGAGGCAATCTCTTGGGCCGGCAGCGTGCCTTCCACCATGCCGTCCACGTTCCAGTAGTCGAGAAGGCCAAAGTCCATGTCGGTCAACTCCAGGTTGGCATTGTCGCAGAAATCCAGCACAGCCAGGCTTTGAAAGTCGGGCAACCTCGATGGCTCGAAGGGCTGTTCGTACAGAACGTCTCGCAAGAAGTCGAAGAAGGGTGTCCGATTCATATCCATCATGGCATTGGATATGGTGCTCGGGGCTTCATAGGGCGGCGGAAAGACATCAACGTTGCCTGCATCGGGTCAGTCTACACGCGATCAACGAAGACAGTCTCAGAGCGGATTGTACCTTGGTCCGTAGCCGTGTCTGGCGTTGGCAGCTGATTGTCCTCGGGCCTACAAGGCGCAAAGTGCGACAAGGGCGTGCCCTTGGCGGCGGCGGCGTCTTGGCCCGAGAGAGAGCAACTCGGGACAGACCGCACTTGGGTGTGAGAAGCCGGGGAGGACTCGAGGGAAGGTGGCTTGTTGGTAGCAGTATGTGTATTCGCAGAGAGGTGAAGCAGGTGCATTGTCTTCTCAGATGCCGGCTCGGACGCGACGCACTTGAGCTTGCGGGTGATACAACGTCGACACGGCTTGGATTCGTCACATTTGACCCGGGCAACAGCACACGGGCGGCAGGCCTGGGTGACTCGCCCAGCGCCAGGCGACGAGGCCGTCCGGCGGCGTTTCTGAGGCGTGTCGTTTTCATGGTTGGCCACATGGCGTCGCAGGAGATCCTTTCGCGCAAACGACTTTTGGCATATTTCGCAGACGAAGCGGCGGCCCAGCGTATGCGTCTGGACGTGTCTCACGAGGTGCTCGGGGCGAGAGTAGGAGCGTCCGCAGTCGCGACAGGCATAAAGATTGTTCCCGCCATGGCTCTTCGCGGCCGATGCCGAGGCCTGGCCATGGCCCGGCGGAGGAGCAGACGAGGACGAAGCAGCGGTCGGCACGGCCTGGGCCTGGGCCTGGGCCTGGGACGGCAACGAGCTGGGTGCAACCGAGCCGGAGCTGGGGACGGCGAGGGCGACGGAGATGGCGGTTTGCTGGGCGAACTCTGGCGTGGCGTCGAGCCCGGTGGCATGCGCAGCCGGCCGCGGAGGGTCAAGGATGTGCGACAGGGACGGCCCGGCCATGGCGAGGCCTCATCGGACACGGAGGGGACGCAAGCCGGCGGTGCCGTGGCCGTGGCCGAGGTGGAGGAGGAGGAGGAGGAGGAGAGCTTGGCCACGCGAGCTCGGCGAGGGAGAGCAGGAGCCTGTGGGGGCAGGGCAGCGGACCTGGGCGTCGAGGCGAGGGCGAGGGGTATGTGTGAAGGTATCATGTAGGGAGATGGAGGTGACAGGTAATACGGAGACGGGGGAGGACGATCAGGACGAGATGCGCAACAGCACCGCGTACGGTGTACCCAAGGTACTGGTACGGAAGCCAAGGCCCTAGGTAGCAAACCTCCGAACGACGGGTCGCCAGTGAGGCGCCCATGGCTGCATCTCACACCTACACCTAGGGCAGCCACGTCGTTGCAGATGCTCCGCCTGCCGTGTTGTCTCGGGCTCCCTGCCGCTTGAAGAACAAGATGGCGCTGGCTGCGCTGCCAGTCGCACACCAACTCGGCGCACGAGAGCCCAAAGAGGCCATGGGGGGCCTGGGGCGCAATGGGCTTGCATTGATCAATGAACAGCCCGCGCCAGGCTCGTTCAGCGCTGCGGGAGAAACCACCGCTGCGGCCGGCGCCCACGGCCACGGGCTTCGCGTCGGCGTGCCTCGGGCGAGCAAATGCGCGCAAGATCGTCGTCGGCAATCCTCCATGTCTGAGCCTGTGACGCGAGCAGCGCACTGAGAAATGAGGCCATCAGTGCCTGTGCGCAGGCCAGCCAAACACAGTCGCACGCTAAAGTGTCGCCAGGCGTGCGGACTCCGGAGGCACGATGCTCGACCGGTCCAGTGCGTTGCTGCAAGCCACACGTTGTTCTGACGTCAACCTAATTCGTACGGACTAGAGCCTACGCTACCTACCCATGCGAGCGCATGCAGATGGACAGAATCCTCCGACCGGGACCATGCTTGCACTCTTCTCTCCGTTGCCGCCCAAGGGCCAACGGCACGAGGCGTCGCGGCGCGGCATCTTCCGTTGCACATCATTCGTGGCGGCCCACCACCCCGGCTCCTCACCCCTAGCCTTGACTTCGGGCAATTTACAGCGGCGTGGATCGAGACAGGCCCCTCCCTGCCTTAGATACCTTACCAGGTACTCGAAGTCGGGACGGCACCCAATGAGCCGGTAGCGACGCCATGCTACAGACCTGTAAGCCCGATGCGGAGACCCCCATTCCACTGTTACCTCCGTCCAAGGTTGCCTGACATATAATAAGTCACCATGTGATTCCAGAGGCCCTGCGTCTTCGGGTCAACCCTTCTTCTGAACTTCTCCCCAATCGCGTCCTTGCAGGCGAACTGTGCCGTCCTCAACGCCATGTCCAAGGAGGGCGTGGCCGTGGCGGCGGCGTTGGACCCCAACGTCGAGAACCTTGGGGACGAGAAGCGCCGCAAGAGGACCCTGGGCAACGTCCGGCTCATGCACCACGATACCAAGGCCCTGATCTTGGTCCCCACGCCGACTTCCGACCCCGATGATCCCTTGAACTGGTACGGACTGCAGACACAGATCCAACCTTGTTGCCCCGGTCCAGGATGCTGTAGAGATACCTATATACAAAAGTGCTGACGAGGCGCGTCTAGGCCAAAATGGCAAAAGTACTACATCGCTACGGTGCTCTGCACGACCATGGCAATGTGCAATTTCCTCGCCGCAGGGCCAACCATCGCCATCGTCCAGACGGCGTTGGACTTCTTCCCCGATGCCATGGCCAACAACACCCTCATGACCTCTGCGATCCCCAAGGTCGCCTACTTCTTCACCACGACGGCCCTGCTCCAGGGCACGGGGAACCTCCTCTGGGTCCCCATGGCGAACAAATGGGGCCGCAGGCCCGTCTACATCCTCAGCTACTTGATATACTTTGTAACCGCCGTGTGGCTCATCTTCGACAAGTCATACGCCAGATTCCTGGCGGCTCGCATCCTAATGGGCTTCGGGGCCGGTGCTGCGGAGACCATTGCTCCTATTTCGATTGCCGACATCTTCTTCCTGCACGAGAGAGGGACCATAATGTCCGCCTATACATGCTTCCTCTCTGTCGGTGTCGCCGCCGGCCTGATCATCTCGGGTCTCATCACCATTGGCCATAACTGGAGGACCATCTACGTGGTGGGTGCTGCCTTGGTTGGCTTCGTCCTCCTGCTGGTCATGTTCACCTTCCCCGAGACTGCCTATCCTCGCGAAAGGCGCTCTGGGGAGGAGTCTTGCACGTCAACAGAAGAGCTGAGACACCACGGCTCTTCGAGGCCCGACGTCGAGCGAACCACAAAGCCAGCGGCCAAGAGACGGAGCTGCGTCCAGTCTCTCAAACCCTTGAACAAGGGTATGACAGACGAAAATATGCTGAAAATGATGATTCGACCCTTCGGGCTGATCCTCCTCCCGCCCGTTCTCTGGGCGGCACTTGTCCAAGCCGCCACCATCGGATTCCTCGTGGCAGTGACGTCCAACGTCGATCCCGCATTCCAGCAGGCTTACCACTTTCAGCCCTACCAAGTCGGACTATGCTTCTTTTCGGCCGTCATCGGGTCGCTGCTTGGCCTCCCAGCCGGAGGTCAGCTGGGGGACAAGATTGCCGACTACTTGACCAAGCGGAACGGCGGCATCCGCGAACCCGAGATGCGCTTGCCAGCGATCATGCTCTCTTGCATCACTTCTCCATTGGCGTTGATCCTCTTTGGCGTCGGCATACAGCACCGGCTTCACTGGATATGCCCAACCATCGGACTTGGTCTCTGTAAGTGCCCTCCCCACGTGGGTAGGAGATGGCTGTGCTAACCAGACCTCAGTGAATTTCTCCATCACCCAGGCCACCAACATCTGCTTGGTCTATGTCATTGACGCATATAGGCCCGTCGCTGGCGAGATTACCTTGGCAGTGATGGGTTTCAAATGTGAGCCCCCCTGTTTCCCCCTACCCGGCTCTTGTTCGCGGAACTGACATGAGAAACAGCTCTGTTTGGCTTCTTGCTGTCGTTTTATACGAACCCTTGGATCAACGAAAGCGGCTATCAAAATGCGTATGGGGCCATGGCTGGAATCTCTGCCGGGGTGCTCATCATGTGGATACCACTCTACTTTTGCGGTAAGAAGGTTAGGCACAGCACCTGGAAATGGCCCATGGTGTCCTTTGTCCACTGGAACGATGACCGAGAGGTCGGAGAATAGGACAGCTCGTGCTTGGGAATGTATTGGTTTCTGAGGAAGCTGGTTTCATTCGTTGGCTCATGATGGTAGCCACTGGGGCTGCAGGCCCTGCCATGATCCAAGAACATGCACGTTCCTCCATGCCGAGATCGAAAAAATAACGTGCATGTGCCTGCAGTTGATCGCTCTCCACTATAATGCGTAATCGCCAATCATAGAAGAGTCGTCAGCGAAGCCTTTCGACGACATGCGGCAGCGCATGGCATCTTAGGATGTCGTGGCGAGGCTCTAGAAGCTGGGAGCAGGTCCGACATGGCCGGAAAACGACAGAAGGGGGGCGATGTGCTTGATTAGGTCATGCATATGTGAGGTGAGTTGGCAAGCAAAAGTTGACCCACGACCCGGTCTCCTGATGCTGGTCCAGGTGACTAAGCCATGCCTTGCCTTCCTGACGCCACCACTGTCGATAAGCTGCGATCCTTAGATAACGGCGTTGGCCTGCACCCTGACGCAAGGGTGATCGCGTGTCTCCCATTCCCCTCAAACTGTCCGGCGACGTCGATAGCTTCCAAGGCTTCCAACAAGCTTTTCGCCTTGCTGCCGCAGCCGGCCCCGATCATGACTTGACCTCCAGGGGAGGTAAGTGGCTGTGCGACGCTCGTGGCTTTGCTCCGCTCTGGCTAGAGTTCGAGCTCGTGGCGAACCATTCCCTTCACGACACGTCAACCCAAACGACCGAAGCGGCTACGGAAATATCCTTGATCGGTCGGAACCCGAGAAGGGGCGCGTCAACGAGCTCGGGTCCTAATGTCCTAACATGGCCAGCCCTTCAGGCCACTCGAGGCCCATCCCCATCGGCGAGCCGGGCGCCGCAGACGACTCCGCCGACGACTCCGCGGACTCGGGATCTACAGGCTCATACTCTAGCGGAGACTCCCTACAGTTTAGTCTGGCGCTCTGCCGATGGCGGACAACCGAGTTTCACGACCAAGAGTGCTCCCGCTACTTTGACTGCCCATCCCATATTCTCGAGAGGGCGTCGATAGATGATGTTCAGCAACCGAGGACTTCAGGAGGTGGTCCAAGTGCGACGTCAGAGGCTCGCAACGCCAACGAAGATGCCTCCGGAGGCTCCATCGACAGGGCGGATGCGCCCAGCACGGAGCGGACTCCAAACGACCAGTCTCGGCAAGAGGCAGAACAAGACGAGTCGATCGGTCCGTCGCCGGCCCTCTCAACATCCCCTGAGGCAGGCATCGCAACGGGGGCCCAGCATAACGAACCTATGATTCTACCTATTCGCACGTCTTCTATGGTAGGAAGAAGCAACAGTGCCGCCTCACAAAGTGGCGCGAGCCGCTCACGGCCCCACGGCACATCAACACCATTGCTCGATATGCAACGGGCTGGGGAGACGTACAGGGCAGCTTATGAGCGCTTCGGCTTACCGGGGCTTTTGAGCTCACCGGAGTATCCTGCCATCGAAAGCTCGGGAGAGTCGACATCACATAGGAACCACCGCCGGTCGGCTGTGCAAGGGGACGAGGCATCGGAGGTAGGCACCACACGCCAGACCCAGGCACAGAGCGACGGCGGCTCTCTGGACTTTGTGCTCCCTAGGTGGCAGCCTGACGCAGAGGTCACGTACTGCCCCATCTGTCATACGCAGTTTAGCATTTTCGTGCGCAAACATCACTGCCGGTTCGTCGTGCCAGCACGCCAATCCTCTGGAGTGCCACCTCAGCTGACATCAAGTAGGAAATGCGGACGGGTGGTGTGCAACTCGTGCTCGCCGCATCGAATCATCATACCCCATCAGTACATCGTGCGGCCACCAGGATCCGACATCTCCATGCCTCCGAGCTTGCTTCTGGACGGGTTAGGCGCAGGCTACTTTGATGTCAACGGGCCCTCCGGGGGCGAGAGGGTACGACTTTGCAACCCTTGTGTGCCAGACCCCAACACGGCGCCTCCGCAGAGCCCAACCTCTTCTGCGGGTGCATCGCCTCGGTCTTCTCACCAGAGATCGCGGAACAGTCTCGGCAGCGTATATGGAGTTGCGCCTCCTACCCACAGGTACGGGGCTGTGCTGACAGCCAGCCGCAGCGGCAATGCCTATCAGTATTATTCTCCCAGATCGAGAAGCATCACTATGGTGAGTTCGTTCCAGCATATTGACGGCAGTGCAATGGCTGACTTCTCCTGTCAGGGTCCCCAAGCACACGGGGGCGACGCGGGCTCGGCTTCTCAGCGCCGCGTCAGTACGACATACCAATCCCCTCTCGATCGTTTCCTTGCCGTAGGGCCATCTAGCGCGTCATCGTCTTCTCGACAACACCGCCACGGCTCGTTTGGAGACCATGCTTCGTCCTCGCGGCAGCGGGCATTGCCTCCTCCTCCCCAGATCGCCGAAGAGGACGAGTGTCCGGTCTGTCATCGGGAGCTGCCAGCACGAGAGCTTTCAGACTTCGAGGCCCATCGGGAATCGCATATTGCCATGTGCATCCAGGCGCACAGCACATACGGCAGCCCGCGAACGGGGAACGGGGATACGGCACCTCCCCCAGCACCACGGCGGACAGGCATGTACACATACGCAGCAACGGAGAAGGACTGCATCGATGACGCGGAGTGCACGATATGCCTCGAGGAGTTTGCAGTCGGCGTGCCAATGGCACGGCTAGAGTGTCTTTGTCGCTTCCACCGCTCCTGCATTTCTGCGTGGTTTGTCAATCATCCAGGGCGCTGCCCCGTTCACCAGCATGACGGGTTTGGATTCTAGCGATTTCTGCCGGCTGACATGGCAATTGTTCTGTGTGTGGTTTCAACTACATGCAAGGAGTCTAGGGGAGGGTTGTTTGGTAGGGCATTGTTGGTTTTGTCGGACATCACCTCTCCCTGATCTGTTGCACTTTGAGAGCATGTGATGCAAACTGCGGCGTTCAGGGCGAGGGTTCAAGCGAACGGTAGAGGCCAGCACTGAAAAGAGCGAGCCACAATTGATACCAGAGTCATTCTCTTTCATCTCGAATGGCGTGACAGCATCATCTACGCAGCACTTGTACATATGCCGAGGAACGCGGCGATACATTGCTACAACAGTACGGACGTGCCTTGTGGAAGGAAATGAGCATTGACAGCCATGCAGCAGAGCGAGAATAGTTCTCCTCGCGGCGGTGGGACCTTTGTTGCAGACTTGTCGACCCGCAACCCATCATTTCCATCCCGCTCCAACACAACAATCAGACACAGGTGCCAACAGGCGATCTTCTGATGCTGCTTCGCAGCTCAATCCCTCTCGCGCCGCTCACTCGACATCTGCAAATCCTCATGTCGGGTTTTGCGTGCCGCGTCGTCCATCTCCCAGCCACCAGCGAGGCATCGTGAGCCGCAACCGGCCACCGAAGCTTGACCCACTCGCGATTGCCGAGCACAGCCGTGCTCTTGGCGACCGAATCCAACGGCCTGCCCTGGACACGGCGAGACATGTTGGGAACGCACTGAGTTCAGCTAGCCGCTTTCCACCCTGTGAAGTCGGGTAAGGGTTAATTACGCGTCGCATACCTTACGCAGTAGAGGGCTAGTTTCTCCACACGCCAACGCCGGTTTGTAGCCTTCTTCCGGCGCGCCGATGCTTCCAGCATGGGCGCCGAGCGGACGGCACAACGGCGTGAGAAGCTTTGCGGCAACAAAACAAACGTCTAAACCAGCTGCTTGATGCGCTGTGGTGGCGTCGATGGGACATCTGATCTGCGAGCAGTGGAAATCTGTACGAGTATCGTGGCTTGGTTGCACCACCGTGCACTGATGGCTGGCTGGGTAGTCCGTACCTACCCAGCTACTTCGTACCTACCTACCTAACTTGGGCAAAGCAACGCCACTGCAGCTTCAAGCGATCTGCGCAGCGTGATTGCCTCCCCGCCTTGAGGGACAGCAGCTCAACCAAGCTGGGAGCTGGAGCTGGACGCCCCGCCGGGTGGCTACAGCTAGAGATCCCGTCTGGACCGGCCAGCGCCGAGCCCAGCCAACCAGGCAGGCTAGTTTGCGCTACCAAGGCAAACCGGGGCCCCCATGACATCGTCATTCAGCAGTGCAGGGCAGCGGCAGCAGGCTGCAGCAGCTCATCAATCGAGGCACGGCACGGATGGGAGCTGAATCATCATTGAGCGGGTACTCCGTACTCCACTGTCGTGCCACACCTACTCGTACGGAGCAGATCGCTGCTTGCCGTGCCCGTGGGCGAGCAGGTGCGTCCGGATAGATCCTGCTCCCACTCTCCCCTCACTCCGCGAGGCAAGGTGCTTGCAGGTGCTTCCTGCCCTGTTGCTTGTTGGACGGCCTGCCTACGAGTACCTGCTCGCTCGCAGCCCAGCACCACCACGTTCTCTGATCCACAGCCCATCGACAATCGCCTCTCCGTCCATGCATCCTCGGCCTCGCCTCAACCCCCTCCTCGCTCCCGCCAGCGTCAGTCGAGCTAGCTGTTATTAGTGGCTCGCCCAGCCACAGCTGTCGGACCGCTTCCAAGTTTGCCTGCAGCTGCGGACATACGCCGTACGGAGACCACTTTCATTTCCTTATCTCACCTTGCCTCAGTCAATATCCATAAGGCCCTCCCCAGCCCTCAATTCGCAGTTGCTACCCAACGCCCGTGGCTGCTGCGGCGCGTCCTCGAAGCTCGAAAGTCGACCGTTACCTACCGCGTGCGCACCGCACCATCGCACGACCTCTACCCACCCAACACCCGAGCTCTGGAAGCCTTCCGCACGGCCGACCCCTGCCAATTGATCCACAAGACTGAGCGCAAATCCGCTGGCCCATCGCCATTGCGGGCGACATGTCTGCTACAGCGGCGCGCGAACTCAAGGCCCAGGAGGCCATTGAGGCCGCTCAGAACCCCGAGAGCCAGGTCACGGCCGACGATGCCGAGAAGGTAATCGTCGAGCAGTCCAAGAACGCCGGTATCCCCGCCTTCTCCTTCGACCCAGGTGCCACCCTGGAGCAGAAGCGAGCTCAGGCTCAAGCTGTAAGTATACCTTGGCCCTCTGCCGTTGACGGGGAGCAATTGCTAAGACGAGACCCCGTTGCAGGCGATTCCCGCCGAGCTCCAGCGCAGTAGGCGCGAGAAAGGCGCAGCAATCATCACCGACCAAGACGATGGCACCGGGCCAGATGCGGACCTGCCCGAACCGAGCAAAGCAGGCGTGCTCGATGTAGCCACAGATGCGGACGGCAAACGCCTTGCCCACGGCACGGATCCAGAGGCCAAGGAAACCCCATTCTCCCGTACAGGCTGGGCACCCAAGATTGGGTGGCCGGCTGAGGGCGCAACGCAAGGGGAGAGCTTGCTGGACCACGCCACTTGGATCGAAGGGAAGCTCCCCGATACTCTCTACGGAGGTACGTTTCCCGATTGCAGAGCCCTGCGCGATTGAGGTCTGACAAATGCGTAGATTGGTATCATAATGTTGGCCTTGTTATCTTTGCCTGCATTTCGTCGTGGCTCGTCGCAGTCTTCGGCGGTGGTCTGGGTTGGGTCACGATCATCATGGCCATCTGCGCAACCTACTACAGAACCTCCCTGCGACGTGTGCGACGCAACTTCCGCGACGACATCACCCGAGAATTGGCTCTCAAGAAGCTCGATACCGACAACGAATCCTTGGAATGGATCAACTCCTTCATGCTCAAGTTCTGGCCCATCTACCAGCCTGTGCTGGCTCAGACCATCATCAACTCTGTCGATCAGGTTCTCAGCTCGGCTACACCGGCCTTCCTCGATAGCTTGAAGCTCAAGACGTTCACCCTCGGCTCCAAACCCCCTCGAATGGAGCATGTCAAGACCTACCCCAAGTCGGAAGACGACATCGTCATGATGGACTGGAAGTTCAGCTTCACACCAAATGACACGGCCGATATGACGTCCCGACAGATCAAGAACAAGATTAACCCCAAGGTTGTCTTGGAGATTCGCATCGGCAAGGCCATGATCAGCAAGGGTCTCGACGTCATCGTCGAGGACATGGCCTTTTCGGGCATTATGCGACTCAAGATCAAGCTGCAGATTCCATTCCCCCACGTGGATAGGGTTGAGATGTGCTTTCTCGAACGGCCGACCATTGACTACGTCTGCAAGCCGCTTGGCGGCGATAGCTTTGGCTTTGACATCAACTTCATTCCTGGACTCGAAACGTTCATTCTGGAGCAGATTCATGGTAACCTGGCGCCAATGATGTACGCGCCCAACGTCTTCCCCATTGAGGTTGCCAAGATGCTTGCCGGAACTCCAGTCGACCAGGCCGTTGGTGTGCTCGCCTTGACTATCCATGGAGCTCAGGGCCTCAAGAACACCGACAACTTTGCTGGAACCGTCGATCCATATGCGTCCATCAGCTTCAGTCGACGCCACGAACTCGCCAGGACCAAGACCATTGAGGACAATTCCAACCCAAGGTGGAACGAGACGCACTACCTCATCATGACGTCGTTCAGCGACTCGCTGGACATCCAAGTGTTTGACAAGAATGAATTCCGAAACGACAAGGAACTGGGCATGGCATCTTTCCGCCTCGAAGATCTTGAAGAGCTCAATGTCCATGAGAACGAGCGCATCGAGGTCTTTGCTGACGGCAAGGCCCGCGGTGTCGTGTCCTGCGATCTCCGCTTCTTCCCGGTCCTCGAGGCCAAGAAGGGCCCAGATGGGAAGCCGGAACCCACGCCACCGTCAAACCAGGGTATTCTGCGATTCACCGTGGAACAGGCTAAAGATCTGGATGGGACGAAGAGTCTGGTCGGCCAACTCAATCCGTACGCGGTCATGTTCCTCAACAGCAAGACAGTGCACCAGACGAAGAAGCTCAAGCGCACAAACAACCCCATCTGGGACAACGGATCCAAGGAAATTCTCATCACCGATCGCAAGAAGGCCAAGCTTGGTGTCACCATCAAGGACGACCGAGACCTCACAGGAGACCAGGTCCTTGGGGCATATCAAATCAAGCTTGATGAGATGCTGGACTGCATGGAGCAAGGCAAAGAGTGGTACCAGCTCTCTGGGGCCCATACCGGTCGTGTCAAGATGATGGCACAATGGAGGCCTGTCGCCATCTCCGGAGTTGCTGGGACTGGAGGCTACGTTACGCCCATTGGCGTCATGCGCTTCCACTTCAAGAAGGCGACTGACCTGCGCAACTTCGAAGCCTTTGGCAAGTCGGATCCATACGTTCGAGTGCTCTTGTCTGGAATTGACAAGGCTCGAACGGTTACGTTCAAGAACGACTTGAACCCGGAGTGGGACGAGGTGCTCTACGTCCCTGTCCACTCCCCCCGGGACAGGATCACTCTGGAGGTAATGGATGCCGAAAAGGTGGGCAAGGATCGCAGCCTCGGCCTGGTCGAGGTGTTTGCCGGCGATTTCGTGCATCAGGGCGACAACGGCGAGTATCTGGCCAACGACAAGAAGCAGGTCCGAGAGGAAGGTCTCCGCCTGCACGGCAAGGGTATCGCTAAGGGAACCCTGACGTACACCACCTCGTTCTATCCTTGTCTCAACATCGCAGATCCCGAGGAGGAGGAGGAGGAGGAGGAGGCAGGTGAGGAGAAGAAGGAGAAGAAGGAGAAGAAGATGGAGGAAGAGAAGAGTGGCGAGGTCAAGAAGAGCACTGATCAGCCCGGAACTTCCGTCGACCGACCCGCACAAGCTGGCAAGGTCAAGGCCAGCTTGGACAAGACCGGCGAGGAGAAGCCAAGAAATTCGTCAACCGCTGGGAGACCGTCTGTCGAAAGCCAAGGCCCTCCAAAGGTCCGCCTCAGCCCTGAAGAGCTGCTCAAACACGAGAGTGGATTGCTCATTTTCCGACTCTTGGAAGCGGAAATGCCCGAAGGCCACAGCCGGCTGGAGGTGTTTGTTGACGACATGGCTTACCCATCATACGTCTCGTCAACTACACCGTCCAAATCGCACAAGTTTGACGAGATTGGCGACTGTGTCATTCGCGAACTAGACGTGTCTCGGCTGACGCTCAAGGCGCGAAAGAAGGGCGATGACAATGACCACACCCTCGCACAGTTGGCCGGCAATACCCTGGAGACCCTGAAGCAATGCCTGGTATGTGAATATGCGGCGGCAGCGTGCGTGATGCCTACATGACTAACTGGCTTGGATCTATAGAACAACCCTACTACTCTCAAGCTGAGAGGCGAAGACGGCAAGGGCGGATGGGTAAAGGTCAGCCTGAAGTATATCCCCATCAAGATGCAGCTGGACCCCAGCGAGAGCATCAACAACATGGGCAAGCTCCGAGTGGACGTTTTGGATGCCACAGATCTGCCCTCTGCCGACAGAAACGGGAAGAGCGACCCGTACTGCAAGTTTGAGCTCAACGGCGAGGAGGTGTACAAGACCAAGGTGCAGAAGAAGACGCTCTCGCCGGCTTGGAACGAGTTCTTCGAGGTCAACGTGCCGTCGCGGACAGGGGCCAACTTCATCGTCAACGTCTACGACTACGACTTTGCCGACAAGCCCGACTTTCTGGGAGCGGCCAAGATCAACCTGGAGTCGCTCGACCCCTTTAAACCGTCCGAGTCTCGGTTTATCCTGGACGGGAAGTCGGGCAGCATACGGATCCGGATGCTCTTCCGGCCAGACTACGTCACGCGGACCATGCAAGGCACATCGACCTTCTCGGGGACATTTGCCGCGCCCGGCAAAATCGTTACTGGCGTTGCGGGAGCCCCCATCAAGGGCGGTGTCGCCGTGGCCGGGGCGGTTGGGCATGGCGTTGGCAGGGGAGCATCGTTCCTGCGGCGTGGCATCCTCGGCGGCAAGAAGGATGGAAAGGAGGCCAACGGCTCGCTGCCTGACGTGATGGACGTGCCCCCGGTCACGAGCAATGGCAGCGAAGTTCCTGCCGGCGGCGGCCTCAGACGGTCGACGGGCCTGTCCGAGGCAGCTCCTATTCCATCGATAGAGCAGCCCGCTGCGCGCCCCAACGACTCTGCCGGCCATAGCCGAACTAAGAGTATCGCGGCCTCGTCGATACACAGCACCATGCTGGGCGGCTCGCTTGGTACGGCGACGTTTACGGTGGTTGGTGCTTCAGGGTATCCGGCGTCAACCGACCTCTACATTGTGGTCTCTCAGATGTCGCCAAAGGAGAAGGCCGTCGGCAAGACCAAGCACTACAAGTCGTCAAACTCGCAATGGAGCTTTGACGAGACCTTCACGACGAGATGCGCCTCGGACGCACAGTTCAAGATTGAGGCGAAGGGCGACCACTTCATCGGCAGCGACGACCTGGGCGAGCACGTCTATTTCGTGGACGAGTCGGGAGCCGCTGCGCCAAAGGAGCTGACGGTCGGCGCCGGCACTGTGACCATCAAGAGCAACTTCCAGCACGCGGAGTTGAGCGTACCGGACACGCCAAAATCGCATCTGCGGCGCAGCTTCATGAGCAAGCGAGACGGAGGACGCAACAGCAAGGAGTCGACGCCGAATCCCTAGATTGGAGCTGCTGTCTTTTGGGTGAGGATATAATAAGCCTGGCGCGGGACAGGAATAGCGAGTGGTTGGAGGGATAGCATACATTTCCGGAATCAGTTTGGATATTGCTATCACCGTCATCGTTAGCTCTGTCGGCGCTCCCTTTCCGTCTTTTCCTTTTTGCCGTTCCTTTGCCTCTTGCCTACTTTTATTTTCCTTGATTTTGGATGCCTGGTCGGTCTCCTTGGTTGGGCGGGACGGGGGGCAAGGAGACGGCTGCGGCCTCGGAGGAAATCGAGCACGGGAGGTGGGAGGAAGAACAGGGAAGATTCAGTTTTGTCAGTTTTCGATATCCTAGTTGAGTAGTTTCTATTGACGTCGCCTGGCAATTCGTAAGGTATTCTTCAACAATCATGCTGTGGCTTTTACTGCGCTTCGAGTGATTGCAGTGAGGTTGGTGAGGTGAGGGAGGCATTCCGTGACGGTCCTTGTACCTTGTACTGGGTACCATGCATGTACGTACCTGCATGAGCCGCCCGTCAGGCGACAAGGCACCAAGGGTGGGTCCGAGACGTAGCCGCGCAGGCAGGCAGGAGCTCTGCTGTGCTCTGCTGCTGGTGACGCGCGACCCGGAGCTGCCTGACTTCTGCCAACGCAACGCAACGTCAGCGCCAACGACCAGCAGCTCACCACATCACCATCATCGGGAGGGCCTGCACCACCATCTCTCCACCACGAATTGCGAACACCGTCTCTGCCGCACCACCTTTTTGACTATCCCCTGCTTCCATCCTACGATTCACAGGGGACAGCAGGCATACTTCAGCGAGCTTCTCCTCTGGCCTACGGAGCCCTTCGGCGACAACACCACATCCCCTCTCCCGCCCAAGATGGATACCCTTGTGGCGAGATACAGCCGGCCGGCGTACGAGCAGAATGAGTCCTCTGAGGATGAGGCGCAGGATCTGATGAACCCGGCGTCGAGCCTCGCGGGCAACTTTGCCATGCCTCCGATTGCCCAGGTCAGTACCCGTCCAGGCGTTGTCTACTGCATGAGCAGACGATAGCTGCCCGGACAGGCAGACGGATAGGCGGCTCGACTGACATGAGTTTCTTGCTTGCTCAATAGCCCTCGTCCTGGCTCCGCGCCGCGACCGACGACCGCGCAAACCCCGACTGCCCCATCAAAATCGCCCACGGCACCACGACGCTGGCCTTTCGCTTCCAGGGCGGCATCATCGTGGCCACCGACTCGCGAGCCACGGCGGGCAACTGGATCGCCTCGCAGACGGTCAAGAAGGTCATCGAGATCAACAGCGTCCTGCTCGGCACCATGGCCGGTGGCGCCGCCGACTGCCAGTACTGGCTGGCGTGGCTGGGCATGCAGTGCCGCCTGCACGAGCTGCGTCACAAGCGCCGCATCAGCGTCGCCGCCGCCAGCAAGATCCTCGCCAACCTCGTCTACTCCTACAAGGGCATGGGCCTCAGCATGGGCACCATGTGTGCCGGCGTGACCAAGGAGGAGGGCCCCGCGCTGTACTACGTCGACAGCGACGGCACGCGCCTGGCCGGCAACCTGTTCTGCGTGGGCAGCGGCCAGACGTTTGCGTACGGCGTGCTCGACGCCGAGTACAGCTACGACCTCAGCGTCGACGACGCGCTGGAGCTGGGCCGGCGCAGCATCCTGGCGGCCACGCACCGCGACGCCTACTCGGGCGGCTTCATCAACCTGTACCACGTCAAGGAGGAGGGCTGGGTCAAGCACGGCTTCAACGACACGAACCCCATTTTCTGGAAGACGAAGCTGGAAAAGGGCGAGTTCACCAACGTCACGAGCGAGCTGGTCTAGACTCTAGGCTCGAAGGCGCGGGACGTGGTGGCGCAGGACGACGTGGAGGGGACTGCTGATGGAGATGAGTAGATGGGTTCGTCGCTGGAGATGCCGCGATGTGTTGGTCAATGTAACTTGTACAACAAATAAACAAGGCACTTCCTTTTCTAGAGCACCTGGGACGTTTGTTTTTTTGCGCTTCGCGCCCGTACGACTGCGTGGGTGTGTGAATCGGCTGAGGGTGCATATATATGCGTCTATGCAATACGTAGTGTTACAGCACATGTACAACGCCCAGCTACGGAGCTCTAATATACATACAGGTAGGTAGGTAGGTATCGTACATGGTTCCATGATCGGGGTATAACCATCATCACTCACTCACGTCGGCCTTGATCCCCCCTCACCCAGCCCTCTGCGCCGAGTATGCCCTCGCCAAGCGCCGGGTCCATCGGCCAGCGGCCAATGGGCAGCACCGACAGCTCGGTCCGCCAGCCGGCGTCGTACATCTCCAAGCCGGCCCAGGCAACCATGGCGGCGTTGTCGGTGCACAGCGCTCGGGGCGGTGCGACGACGTCGAGGGGGGCGCAGCGGCGGGCGGCGAGGGTGGACCGCAGGACGTGGGCGAGGAAGCGGTTGGAGGCGACGCCGCCGGCGACGACGAGGGTGGCGGGGGCGGGC
>PKSG01000770.1:4538-27668 GCA_002916505.1 Tolypocladium paradoxum
TTTTGGTATGAGTGGCCGTGATGATAACCAGAGGGAACAAGACACTAGTTCCGTAAAACTCCCCGCTCCTGTAAATGCGCTCTTCGTGTCTAAAGTCCGTTTCCATCATGCATGGGCTCGGCGATCCAGGCACACGCCCGACGATCTCATTTCCCGTTCCCATGTTGGGATTTCATCAACTCCATTCAATTCGTTGCCCCAGTTCCACGCCTTGGGCTCCCCGATGACGAGTTTGAGCGGACGCTGAGCACACGCTGAAGTAGATTGCTCTTTTGTGTGGCTGCTCTTTCGTCGTGGATCGAAGCACATGCGCAGCCAAGGCCGTCCGGGTCTGCAGTGCCTCCGTGGGCTAAACACCGGCGGTTCCATGCGGCGTCCCATCCGTACATGTCGTGGTCCGGAGAGTCGCAGTAAAACGGATCAAAGTAGGCAATAGCCATGGTAGTATCCGCGTCTTCAGAGTCTGAGCGCGACTCCGAAAAGCGGGCAAAATCGGACAGAGTCGGGCTCTCCCCGAAGGCCGATGGTGGCTCACTGACTCGGGCTTGGCAGGTCGCGCTCAGAGGATGTGATACCGCAACGTGGTCCTCGATGGATGGGATGGGCGAATCGGGCCAGCGAAGCCTGTGGTTCCTCCGTCTCGCGCGAGTAGCCTTCTGGATCATCGAAGCGCGATGCCCGACGTGAGTGGCACCTGGTCCCCCGACAGCCGTGCCATGCCTCAGACTCTCGCTCAGCCGCCCGTCATCGACACGCTGCAGCACACCGCACCTCGCTAGGAGTGGCGGGGACAGTCGTCGATATAGATGGGACGTTGTCCACTCGGAAGACGAGCTGCCAAAGGTAGCTGCAACATCTTCGTCATGGCCAAGGTTAGGTGAGGCAGGGTCGGGCACGGCCTGTGACCATCATAAGGCCTGGCCATGACTCGTCTCTGCCAAGGATGAATCGCAATCGGTGCTGGACGAGGTCGGCGTAGACCGCCGACTAGAACCCTTGCGGCTGAAGCCGAGCTTGGCCCCTACCTTCTTCCAACCTTTGTTGTGTGCGGCCACGGCACGTTGGAAGCCGCCGGGCGACGTGCTGAAGGTATATTCCGACGTCGGTGGTGTTGTCGGCGGGGTCATGGGCTCCATCGCTGGCGGTGAATTGCTGTCACTGTCGTCGGTAAGCTCGTCGGAGTCGACGGTGTGATAAGTCGAGGATCGCACGGGGTGGCCAGTTCCACGGCCGCCGCTGTTGTGAGAACGTCGCCGGGGCGATCGGGCGGGCTCGTCGCTGGGGCTCGCGAGCTGGAGAGGCGCGACGGACTGCAGAAAGGGGACGAGAAGAGAGTCGTTCATGAGCTCGTAGATGATGCGGCCGGCGTCTTCCAGCTCGGATGGGTGAGGGGGAGTAGGTCCGTACGGCAGGTTCAGGAGGCGATCTCGGACGCGGGCGGGGATGTTGACCTCGCGCGGAGCGCACGGGACGATGTACACCTGCATGAGCTTTTCCCACCAGCCGCAGACTCGCTCGTTGCTCTCGCGCGAGGGCGGGACCTCGGCGGCGAGCTGGTCGTAGAAGGCGGCGTACCGCTGCGAGTCGAGGGTGAACTCCAGCGTCTCCATACAGTGGTTCTGGGAGAGATAGGCCATGAAGGCGCTCAAGGTCCACGGGGGCGGGGACGTGTCGAGGAGGATTTCGGTCAGGGTTGGGGGTTGAGTTGCCATCATGAATCGTGATGGGCAGGTTGACTGAGAGTAGAAGCCGCTGACAGGGCGCGACGCGTGCTCATCAAACGAGCAATAGTCGTCAAAGGCGGACGAGAGTCGCGGTGACTGCTCTTGGGGACTTGGGATGGCGTAGA
This sequence comes from Tolypocladium paradoxum, assembly GCA_002916505.1. NCBI lineage: Eukaryota > Fungi > Ascomycota > Sordariomycetes > Hypocreales > Ophiocordycipitaceae > Tolypocladium > Tolypocladium paradoxum. Next base: position 6,388 of record PKSG01000770.1, read on the forward strand.
CTGGAGATGGACGCCGTATCCTCGGTCTGACCATGTCTACGAGCGCCTTGGTCCCAGCAGTCTGCCTCGCCGCGTGGGAAGGTCGAGAGGCCGAGGCAGCCGCGCGTGCTCAATTGCGATGGCGCGACACCAGGCAGCGAGCGAGCGGAGATGTCGGCTCTAGGCAGACAGTGAGTATCGCAGCAGAGCGTGCGATGGTTCGGAAGGACGAGGGTCGCGGCCGTCGAGGAAAGCACAAACGCTGGGTTCTGTCGGCGTCGAGTCGACAGGGCGCTGCGTCAGTTGATAAGGGATGCCAGGCTGGCAGGGGCGGCAGGCGGCGGAGAGGGTCAGCAAAGGGCGACTGGAATGCCAGATGGCTGGTGGCGTGGGAGGCCAGCGATGGATCCAGCGAGGGAGGGTTTGGTGGCTTGCGGATGTCGCGAGTCTATCGGTGCAGGGCTGTGCGACCGACGCTTTTGGCGTTGGGCGTTCTTCGCAACAGCAGCAAAAGCCCAGAGCAGCCGCAGGCGTCTTGTGAGCGCTCGACTTCCGAAGAGGTTTGCGGGCGAGTGGGATTGTGGCAGTGGCGTCGGTTCGAGACGAAGGGCTGGCTGAGTGAAGCCGGACGCGGCTGCGCGGTCGAGCAAACGGACGAGCAAGCGAGACGATGGGCGACACGCGTACGTGGATGGCTGGCTGGCTGGATGGAAGCCAGGCAGGCAAGCAGCAAGCAGCAAGCAGCAAGCAGGAAGTAGGAAGCAGGAAGCAGGCAGCAGGCAGCGGAGCGATGGTGTCGTGAGCGAGGTGCGAGTCTTGTCGGATGAGGGTTGTTTGCCTGCGGATGAAATACCCTACTCGTACGAACGATACTCGCTGCGCGGTGTCTGTTGTGGTCCTGGTCGGGACGGGAGGCAGTCGAGGTCGTGGTCAGGGGCCCGGCAGTGCCATGTACTCGTACTTGTATGGCCGCTGCCGTGCTTCGTACGAGACATAGGTACCTAGGTACCTAACTACTCGTGCCTTACTGCTGGGTAGCTCCCTGTTCATCGAGTAGCAGTCATCCACAGCGTCATGCACGCCACCACGGAGACGGAGACGACGATGGGTACTCGTGCCTACGAGGCTAACGCGCATGGGGCCCGGGGCACAGGCTGGCTGCACGGCCTCTTTTTCGTCCGCCACCATTCTGTTCGTGGTCGCCGGCCGCCGCTGTATCCGTACCTCGTACATGCATTCCTCGGTTGGTGGCAATGGCCACAGGCCCCAGGGGATGTGGCGGCAGACGGCAGGCAGCGCGTCAAGTGTCTCCCCAGGTTCTGTACCTACCGTAGGTACCCATTCTCCCCAGGGCCAGAGCTGCGCTGCGTGTGTCGGCGTCGGCGATAGCGCGGGTGGGGAGGCGGCTTCTTGGGCCAGAGGGAATGGATCGGCTGGTGCTCGACAATACTCGTACGAGTAGTCACGTACTCATCTGGTGGGGCCACTGGCGCTAGAAGGACGCTAGAAAGACGCTTTGAAATCGCCCCAGTGGCCAATGAGTGAGTGGCTGGGGGGCCCAGGCCCGACTGTGAGGCTAGGTGGCCAAGGGCGCGCGCACGGGTCGTCACTCGCCCACTGGCCCGTCGACCAGGGGCCTGCAGCGCCTTGATTGGGTCCCGCAGGACGCGGCGACTTGAATAGGTGAGGTGGTTGTCGATGCGCATTCGTCGCCGCTGCTGTCGCTGGTGTGCTGATTGATGGATGGATGGATGATGGTGGCGACGGCAGTTGCAGGACGCATCGCCAGACGCCAGAGGCTCGGGTGGGTTGCCGCTTGCGCTTCGCTCTGCATCCATCTGCTCGCGGCCTGGATCTCCCTGTTGGCGACAGACGACATCAGCAGATGCGCCGGCGCTTGTACCTAGGTACGGAGTCGACGTATTCGTACAGGTACCTTACGGAGGCCTGCTCCGCCCGTGCCTGACATGGAGTACGAGTGAGTACGAATCAAGGTACGTACCTACGGAGTAAAGTAGTACCTTGATGCCATCCACCGCATCCACCCACCCACTCACTGCATCCACCCACCCACCGCACCTACCCAACCCAACCAAACCCCGCACACCACAAACAAACAAACACCAGCCAGCAGCACCTCACCTGGCTCACCTCGCCCCAGCAGCTGCTGCGAGGGCGCGCCTGGCAACGGTCATCATCTGCCCGTGTGCCGCCCTTGTCTCGCCTCTCCTCTGGCACCGACGCCGGGGAACTGGAGGTGCGGGAAGAGACGAGGGACAGCTGTCGCCAGCTCCGGAGGGCGGCTGGCCCAACGCCCAACCCCACGTCCGGCTCACGCCCTGGACTTATTCCGTATACTCACTCATTGTCCATGGGTCCGTCGCACCGCTGACCCTGCAGCAGCGTTTCGTGAAATCCAATGCTTCATCCCCCGGCCGGCCCTTCTGGCTGTACGAGTACGGAGCGCGTATCGGAAGACGGAGGCGACAGACTGCAGAAGCCGGCTGGGCCGCCAGGCAGTACCGTCCGGAGCACCAGGCCAGGTGGATGGATGCCTCCGAATCGACGATACAACGGCGTCGCAGTCTACGGACCACGTCGCGTCGCGTCGTACGACATGCCTCTCCTGCGACAGCCACTGAAGACGGTCTACACACCACCCACGACGACTTGTCCGTACTCCGTACGAATACTCGTACCATCGCGACGATGACCGACCATCGCCCTTTATATCATCATCATGGCCAGTCACAACAAGACGCCGCCACATCGTCGCATCGAAGCCCACAGTGCTGCCCTGCCGCGCCATGCCATGTCTGCAGGGGCCTCTGCACCTTGGCCTGATGATGGTCACGCTTCCAAGCTCCCAGCGCCACCCCACCGCCGCCTGCCGGAAGCAGCGGGGCCTCGCGGGTCTGTACCTACGAATAGGCTGTCGCTGCCAGTGCCAGCTCGCTCTGGCAAGCCACCGCTCCACTCCCTGTCCCCAAGTCGAAGGATGGCGAAATCGAGCCCCGTGCAAGCGCACGCCCATTCCCAGCCATTGTCTCTCTGACGACGCAAATGACAAACGCGCGCATGACTTCGTCGACGGCTTGCCGCCGTCGCTATTGACTCGGCCCGCTATCGCCACCATGTGCGATGCTTACTCCCGTCAACCGGGCTGCTGGCGAACTGATTCATGCACACTATCTGCTTGGGCGACTTCGAGTGTTGCTGTAGTCGTAGCATCTGCTGGCCGGCCCCCACATCCCACCTCGGTCGAGTCTGCATGCTGCATGCTGCATGCTGCTTGCTGCCACGCGGGCGGGAAGAAGCAAAGAAGGCAGAAGCAAGGAGGCTACGGCGGTTCGTCGATTCGTTGGCCGGCATTACGAGTACCTAAGGTACCTACGCATGTGCGCGACGGCGTCCCGCTGAGGCCCTGGTTGCGTTGACTCCATGCCTATCGAGGACGGAGCAATGACACATTGACCTATGTTTGGCATCAGCAAGCGCTACTCGTACTCGTACGCGAGAGTTACAGCTAGGCACTGCCGGGTTGGTCCCTCAGCCATCCACCAGCCATCGGTATAGCGTGCGCCGACATGCCGCGAACCACTCTCGTTGTTTCCATCCCGAGCCGTCCGCGCAACTCTAGTGCCAGCGGTGGCGAGGGGGCCTCTTCGTGCCACGGCATGTTGGAGGATGCGATGCAACTGAGCCGCCGGGCCAATGGCCACCGTGGCCCGGCACTTGCTCGGACGGACTGATGGATCACGGCGCCGGTGAGCGCCAGCCCGTCCCGATGCCTACCTACCTGGAGCGTGCTGCGCCATCTAGTCCGTACCTACCGACTACCCTTACCTAGGTACGGACGTACGGACATGATACTGCCCCATGTACGGACGTACTGAGTACGGAGGCAGCTGCGGGCGCGAAATGATAGGTATGGAGCAACCCCTGGTCTGGTCTGCAACGACGCGCGTGTTGCTTGGAAGACGCCGAACATCAATGCCTCTTGCCCGAGCAAATCGGCGAGACGGCAAGCAGGCGAGCCATGCAGGTTGGAGCCTGACGACGCTGCCCCAGGACCTACGAGTCTAAGGTAGTGGATGTTGACGCGGCGATCCCCTACTCGTCCGTCGTGCCCATGCCCGGGTTCTTTCGCAAACAACACCAGCAAACATCATGGCTGCACGGAGTACGCGATACTGGTCCCCAATTGTCTTCCCCCTCTTGCCTGATCTTCAAAGCTCGCTGGCTGCTCTGCGCCGCCACTGGCGCTGTGCGTACAGGTGAAACCCCCACGCCGCGATCCCCGCTTCGCTGCAAGCTCGCACCGAGATGGCTACCTTGCTCGTACCTAGGTAACGTACCTTACTGTTGCTCCAGAAGTAGCGAAGAGCCGACGAGGCTGCATGCTCTACCCAGCCTCTGCGGCTGTGCGCGCTTCTCAACGTGCAGCCCACGACTGCTACGACTGCAACCGCTACCTACCTTGGCAGATGAGGCTGTCTGTACTTGGCTGTGCGAGGCACCATCTAGACGACGGCCGACCGATGGCCGGTGAACGGTGCCTGCGCATCGTTTCAAGGCCAATCTCACTGGCAATCCAATCCCATCTCTCTCGCTGGCTGCGGGATGCGGGATGCGAGACACGGCCGTCTCCATCTGCGCTGCAACGGCACGACGGACGCGGAGTCAGTCGCGCGCTGCTGCTTGTGGTTTGTCGTCCGTTCGTGTTGCATACGAGACATACACGTGGTCCGTACCGAGTCCAGGCTCCTCTTCCTCGGTCCCTTGCTTCATGACGACAGCATTGGATGGATCAACAGGATGAGTCGTGCAGTTCAATGCCCTCCTCTCAACGCTGCGCGACTTCAGCCCACATCCGTCGGCGTCGTGCGCTGTCAGTGGCCCCGGCATCGCCGCAGCCGCAGCCGCAGTCAGTCGGGAACAGGGAATCGCAAAAAGCAAAAAAGTTGGACGTGACCAGGCCCAGCGCCTCCACGACAGGGGAGCCAGCCGGCTTGGCTTCTAGAATCCTTCCCGCCCTGGCCGGGGCTCCATCCCATCGCGAGCGCAGATTGGGTCGCGTCTGCACATGTCCACCAGACTCGGCCACGCCGACCCCCGTCCGGCTCCATCGTCAACAAGCCTCAACCTCCCTGCACGGGCAAACACTCGCACGTACGAGTGCTCGTACGAGTGCTCGTACTTCGTACTGCTGGGGCGGGTCCTCTGCTGAGTCTCCTCCTCATCGTCCTCGCTTCGCCCCTTGCTACCCGCCCATGCATACGCAGCGAGCGCATCTTGATGTTTTTTCCCCTCCAACGCATCTGCAGGACGAATAAGAAACGACCTCTTCCTTGTTTCTCCTCCTCGTACGTCCCATGTACATGTCTCGCCTGTTTCAAACCCCCGTCGTCATGGCCTCGTGTGCGTACGAGTCGTACCACCCTGTCGGCCCACCCGTCGCGCAACCCCACAGGGAGAAGAGAAGAATCCGCTCACCATCTTCTGCCCTCTGCCTCCTCCTCGCAGCAGTGGCAGCAAACATTCAACCTGCGGATAACAAACAGCCCCCATCCCAACAATATTTCATTCATATACTCCTTCAGGGGCAAGGGCAGCGGCAAGAGCAGGGCATGGGGAGGGGAGCCCTGCATCTGCACGCTCTTCTTCATCCCAGGCAGGCCAGTCGATGGGTGCATGGAACTTTTGATGCAATCTCGATCCCATCGGTCCACCAGGCACCCGGCACCACTGTCCCGTCCTCGGCACCACTGTCCCGTCCTCGGCGTGCCTCTTCTCACCGCCGCCGTCTTCAGCCGCAACCGAGCTGCCAACGTCGTGAATTCCCCCTACATGATTGTATGCTAAGGGACATGGGTCATCAGCAAGCGTCCGACGACTGCGCCATCATACGCCCATGTCACGGCATCAAATCATGCACATGAATCGTTTCAATGCCTCAGTGTCGTCTGTGCAACTTGTAGCGACCGATGCTTTCAGCAGATATTCTAACAATGCTCTCGCCGGCTTCCTTCGGCCGCAGCGGGCCCGCTTCGTCTTCCTCGCGAGGCTTTGCAATATTCGCCTCCATTCGCTGACTGTCCTCGTCCTCGTACCCATCACCTGTCTGTCTTGGATCCATCATCCAACCAAATCCCCCCCCCCGGGGCCGCCGCCGCCTGTGCTCCTCTACTCACTCCGTCCTCAAGTACCATGCTTGTCTTGCACAGGTCTCATCCTTCGTCTCCCTCTTGCAACGTCTAAACATAATCCGAGGCTCGACTTTTCCAAACAAACAGCCTAAACCGAAACAAAAAGCACACAGAAACCTCAACGCCCAACTCCTGGTATCTCTGGGACGGCCCAAGCCGTCTGTCTCCCCCAAACGCCTCAAACTTTCATCTTATCGCAAAGCAAAACGACTGGTTCAGTAGACCCCAAGGTCAAACTCGCCATTGAACCCGCCGTTCATCAGCATGGCGGCGATTCGAATGCGCTGCAACGGCATGTCTTTCGCGTTGTAGCTGTCAATTGGGCTTAAGCCCAGTGCCAGACACATGGCATTGGTAATGGTGAAGACACCACAGTCGTACCCATTGGTTTGCGCGGGCGCCTCGTGTCGCTCCACCTTCCACTCCGACTCATCAAACTTGTCCTCCAGAATGTGTTTGACCCACGTCAGCGCAATGGTCGTGTATGCCGATGACCCGTGCGGATTGAGGGAATCCATGTGTGCCACAGTCCTCTTGGAGGGACGAATGACGAGCAGTGTCCAGTGGGAGTTCTGGCAAATGGGCACGAAGATCGTGTCCACATCCAACATGTTCTCCTTGGTCACGCCGCAACGCCGGAGCGTTCTTTCCGTCCCGTTAGGTCCCTTCTCCAGAAGTGTTTTAAAGAAAAACGAGTTCATGGCCAAACTCTTGCGAGTCTGCTTCTTGACATCCTTAATGCCAGCCGCCTCGTTGATCGCCCTGTCTATCCAGGAGATGGAGCCATTGATAATCTCATCGTTGACCCACTGTGTCGCTGGTATGACCGTGGTAAAGTCATGCCGTCTCAACTCGGTGTTGTCGCCACTCTTGGTCAGTATCGCTGAAGGATGTGAAGCCAACGTGCCGTAGGCTGTCGTCTCAGAAGCTTTACTGAGAGGCGTGATAAGAGGCTTGAGCGGTGGGCGTAGCTCACGAGCCTTGGCAAGTACCGCTTTCAGTTCGCGACGCTTCTGCTCCTCTGCGGCCCTCTGTGCCGCCTCATCCGCCAGCCTGGCCTCTTCGGCGGCCACTCTTGCCTCTTCTTCCGCCTTCCTCGCCTCTTCGGCAGCTTTACGCGCCGCCTCACTCTTCTGTCTTTCAAGCAAGTTCTTGACTTCGTCGCTCACCGCGAAGCCCGGGATTGGGGGCATATCCAAGAGTTCTTGGATACGAACTGCTGGGTCAACCCCAGCTTCTATGCGTTGCTCACTGGGCTTGGTCAATCTGCTCGTCCGAAGCCAGGATGAGCGCTCGTCGTCTTCAGGGATCCGAGTGGCTTTTCCAGAGAAGAAGTTGCGTGGTGTGAGCGGTCGTTTTTGCGTTTTTGCTGTGCCTGGCACTTGCAGGGCAGCATGGAACCCGTTGACGAGAGTCTCGTCCTCTGCTGGTTCGTCATCGTGTTCAAGCAGCCTGGGGACGTCCAGACCAGTGTGCGTCCGCGGCTGCGGACTGAGGGTGCTCTCTGTGAAGCGCACGGTCTTGGGCAGGCGTGACATCTTGAGCCGCTTTGGCGTGGTTTTTCCACTGGGCTTGGGGCGATTTCGAAGAGCCGACGCCACCTCTGAAGCCTCGGCAGGGTTAGGCGGCTCCTTGGGCACAAAATCGCTGATGTAGTTCTCTTTGATGACGCGGTGGGCATCGCTCTCTATGTAGAACTCCGAGCGGAACTCTTCGGGTGTTATCTCGGAGATTCTGCTCTCCAGAAAGTCCGCGCGCAGGCGCGCGGTCCTGGTGGTGTCCGTCTTGGTAATGACCGGAGGGGGAGATCCCACTGGTCCAGGAGGGGCGGAGGGTGCATCAGGAGTCTCCTCTGCCTCCTGTCGGGCAGGCTCGTCCTCCTCCTCATCTTCGGGGAAGGATCCAGGGAGCAACAAGTGCAGATCCAAGTCCGTACGCACAGGAGGCGGGAAGAGTTGAAGAATTTGACCTTGATATATCTCAGAGACAATGAAACTCGGCGCAGGTAAGTTGATTCGGAGAGCCTGCAGGTCGAGAATAACTCGATCGATGAACTCGGTGGCAACGCGATCCTCGGGGCGCGCGTTCCCAGCTTCGAGAATTCGGTTGCAAATGGTAGGGAATGGCGCTGCAGAAAGGAAATTCTGGGCCAAGTGGAGTTTCTCGAGCACGGCAGGCTCAAAGTTGTAGTCCGCATCCAACGGGACAACGGGATATCTGGATTTGTGTTTGAAGAAGAATCCAACTTCATAGATGTTGTTGCACATTCTGATGCAGTTTTCGACATGTTCGAAGAAGGCATCGCACATGTCTTTCTCGCCAGAAAATAGGAATTGGAGATCGATCGGGTTCTTGTATAGAACATGGCTGAGCGGCTGAAGAACTTTGTTCATTGCATCCCGGGACGGATGAGAGGCGATGATGTTGCAAGCCCGGCGGAGATTGTTCAGGAAGCTTTGGTTTGCTTCAACCAGGTTGTGAAAAGAAGCCTCATCATTCAACCAGGAGGCGTTAGACGCGTCCGGGGGCGTCAGCTTGAGGCGCTTGTTGGCAACATGGTTGTGGGCAAGGTCAGAGTGTGCAACTCTAACGAGAGAGCGAAGCTCAGCCACATTATAAGATGTGCGACGGACTGGTCTAGCGTTAGCAGCTGCAGCGAAGCTTGGAGGGGTAAAGGCAAGGGGACTGCAAAACGTACAGATATGGGCGAGTCTTTCGCCGAAGCCGGTGACAGTAGAGAAGACGTTGGACATCATCCCGGTGATTTGTCCAAGGAAACGTCTCCCTCCAAACAAACGACGCGATTCCTGACCTGTGTTAGCGATTTTCGGGGAAAAGAGCTGCCCGGCGGGCAAATAAACAAGGAGACTAACCTCAGTCTCCTAGGTGAGGGTCGGGTTGTCTGGGAGGGCGGGTCCCCCACGAGAGATGGTTGCACCAGAGTCGGCGATGCTAAGGTCGTGCAATGCGGCAACCAGTTCAATCTCGGTAGTATCAGCGCGTCGCTTGCGAGAAGGACGGCCATTGGTTATGACAAAATCAGGATCGGGCCTGGGAGACGGTTCAAGACTGGCGGCGTGCTCAACAGCCTGCTGGGCAAGATGCTGAGCGGCGACAGCCTGTCGGATTGCGGCGGTGATCTGCTGTGCAGCCTCCACACCGGTGGCGGCGTGCTGGAAGGGGGAAATCTGCTGCAAGAGCGCAGTCCCCTGGAAAGGCGTAGTCTGATGAGTGGCGGCAAAGCGCTGGAGAGGAGTCTGCGGGAGGTGTGCAGTCTGCTGAGTGTTGGTAGTCTGCTGAGCAGTGGCAGCTTGCTGAGCAATGGCAGCGCGGTGAGCAGCGGCGGCAGCTTGCTGATCAGCAAGGATCCCCTGGAGGGCGGCAGCCTGGCCGGCAATGGCAGTGGAAGTCTGCTGAGAGACGGCAGGGCGCTGGCGAGCGGCAGGGCGCTGGGAAGGGCGCTGGGCAGTGCGAGCCTCCTCCGCAGCGCGAGCCCGCTGCTGGCGGCGAGCGTGCTGGCGGCGAGCGTGCTCCTGCTTGCGGTTCTGGGCAGCTTGATGATAAAGGCGTTCCTGCTCAGCGCGAACCTTGGCGTCGAGTATATCCTGGAGGAGGGAATCACCAGGCTTGAGCGCTGGAAGCTTTTCGTCTGCGAGGAATCGGGCGTTGGGTCGTTCAACGCGTCGAGGTTGGTTGGTGGGGTTGTGACGAGGCTGGTCAGGAGGCTCGCTCTCAAACACCAGGCGACGTCCAGCAGCCTGAGCTTCAAAGCGCTGGCGATGCTGAACAAGTCGCTCAGCGCGCGGGGGCATGCGCGAGACGGAGGCTTCGGTCCGGCGTTGGTCAGCGGCTTTCCTAGCGCGAACTGCCTGGGCGGCGACGTTGTTGAGGTTGTAGGGAGGCATGATGGACGTGACAACCAAGACGAAGAAGGAGAGGACGGGGGGCAAGAGCTATGCAGTGGGCAACAGTAGGCAAGTGAGGAGAATCCGTGGAGTCGAGGAAGGTGTGACGGGGCTTGTGTGGTAGCTGGCAAGTCGAAAGGACACGAGGGAAGCAGGCGGCAGTTGCGGGAGTGTAATCAGAATTCGCAAGTGCAATGCGGGTTGGAAATCTCTGTGTATGCGTGCCGCAACGTCGAAATGCAAGTGCAGTTTGAAGTTGAAGGAGGAGAGAAAGAGGGAGTCAGTCGTGCGTGGGAGAAAAGCGCGTACCTTAAGCTCCAGAGGCGCGGTGCGCAATCAGTAGTCGTTGCCGGGCGGCGGCGCGCATGGCGTGATCTCTATTCGCGCTCGGTAAACAATGCCGCTGAATAGACGAGAATGGCGCTGCTGGACAGCGGGCGCTGGCGTTGCCGAGCGCTGTTCGCTGGAGGTCGCTGTGGTGATGTTGTGAATCGCTGAGCTGCAGCGGTTCGTAGTGGTGTTGGGGCAGTTTTCTCGCTGGCGAAACCTCGGGCCAGCGCTCTTCCGTGGGGTGCCAGCTGCTGCCAGCTGCGAGCCACCACCACCTAACCTTCGGAAGCATCCCATTGGTCGGCGCTAGCGTCGGCCTAACTTGAGGTCGTGAATCACCCCTGCCAGGGCTATCGGGCCATTTTATTGGCCACACCGCTGGTCAGCGCTCCACAGCCCAGATCTGTGCTCCCGATGGAAGCTTGGCAGGTACTTCGTACGTGCCAACCACAACAGGGACAACGGCTACCTACGCCAGTCGAGGCCACAGGCGCCGCACGAGCATTGTACATCGTTTGGATTGCAACCGGGGGGCATTCTATAGGGCTGAGACGGGAAGCTGTGGTTATGTGTTAGTCTGATCGCTGATTTACTCATGTTGACCCTTGGTGACTTTATCCCATGATAGGTCAATGCCAATCTCGAGTCCCGTTGTCCTTTCTCCTTAACCAAACCTTCTAGGGCACGCATTCACAAAGCTCTACACGTTGCATAGTGCGTGCGTCTTCTGGAAGGATCGAGGAAGAAACGGAAACATAGGCGAGGAGTAGAAATATAAAGGAACAAGCGGGAATATAAGCGAGCACGGAAACAGGCGGGAAGATCGACGAGCAGTAGATAGAAGAGCAATCCAGGAAATCACCATTGTCCCTGCCTGGCGACAGCAAGTGGTCGACGTCATCCAGGGACAATGGCTCAGGGGACAGGTTGTACGATGCGGCCACAACGTGAGCCCGAAGCACGCGCCGATGTGCCCGCTTGACGATGCACGAATGCACTTGCTTTTGCGCTCAATCCATGAGGGATCCTCGAGCGAACGTCACCATTGTTTCATCTTACAATGCACGCTGAAATTTCTGTCATGTATCCAATTCCATCCCCACGATGGGACCGAAGACACTGCGGCAGCTTCCTCGTCCACCAACTTGCCATCCGGAACACCCCTTTTCCAAGCCATCAGTAAACCGTCCTCCACCAAATCGTGCCATTACCAACGTCCCCTTATAGCTGCGAAACCACCTGACCGAGCTTCTTGGTGCAAAACGCTGAAAAGTAGTCGTTCAGGGCATCAACGGTCCCGTTGCCTTCGACGAGGCTCGCCACCATGCCAACATAACCGTCTGGCCGGACGACCACGACACCGCCATTTTCTTCGTCCAACCCCATCTTGGCGTGCGCCGCTGCCTTTGCGTTGGGCACGCGGCGATCCCATATGTCGTCTGCGTAAATGTGCTCTCGATACCGCGCCAGGACCCCCGGCACATCCCGCGAGATTTCGATGCGGCTCCGCTTGCTGGCCAACACGGTGCACAGCGTGAAAAAGAGGCTGTGTGGGTTGTGGCTCTCGTGATGTGAGACCATGCCAACGTCCGGCCTCGTGTATGCTGCGTAAAAGGATCGTGTCCCGCTCAAGCCATTGGCAAAGTCAAGCAGCGCCTGTCGCGTAACGCACGGACTTCCAGCAAAGATGAAGATGCGGAACGAGCCGTTCAGAGGCACCTCCTGCTCAAGGTGGACCACGTTGGCATCCACGACCCTTGTCACGTCCGAGTTGATGAAGATGGATCCCGGTGTGAGCTTGGTCCCCTTGGGATGCATCAGTGGCGACTTGGCTGGGTGGTTCGGCGACCAATTCAGAGAGTTGGCCCCATAAGACACGCCGTAACCACTTGTGAACTCGCACGACTCCTTGAAAGTCTTGATGAAGTCGTTGTCCTGAAACTCGTCTGTCTCTTCGTCATCCGCCGATGCTGCCCGCACCCCACAGGGGGCGGGCTGCCGCTGTGACAAGAGCTTTGCGTATCGGTTGTCGAAGTCCAAAAGGCTTTCCGCCGCGCTCTTCCTCTCCGACTCGTACGTCTTGAGGAGGTCTCGGTCCGCAAAGCCACTTTCAACAGCATGGATCTTCCACGCCAGGTTCAGTGCGTCAAGAAATGCCGTGTTCATGCCCTGCCCTGCCTTAGGCTAAAAGTTGCCGGCGTCAGCAGGAGGGGCCAGTAATCGGGACAGGGTGAGCGTCTTACGCTGTGTGTGTGGCAGGCGTCGCCGCCCAGAAAAACACGCTGATCCAGGGTGTACCGATCCGAGATGCCCTGGCCGATCGGGTAGACCGAATACCACTCAACGCGCTGCCACTCAATGGAGTATGGGTGCAGAATCTTCTTTGCGGATGCTTGAACTTCGGCCTCGGTCGCTGTCATTCTCGGGTTCCAGTTGGCATCGGTCGACGAAGCTATCTGGATGTAGAGGCGGACCATGTTGTCCTCCCTGGGGATAACCATTATGGAGCCGTGCTCGCTGTGGACGATGCATTTCATCTACATTACCGTCAGTTGCACGTACTAGGTATAAAGTTGCAGGGGACCGGACTTTAATGTCGGGAAAGTCTGTCTTGACAACGCCGTCCATGACGCCCCAGACGTGTTGGATGGGATCCCGGTGCTTGATGCCAATGTTGAGCTGCTGTCGTATCAAAGACCTCGCGCCTTCTCCGCCAAAGAGGTATTTGGCTCGCACGGTCTCGAAAATTCCTCCATCGACATGTCCGAGTTCCACATGAACTGGATAGTCAGGATCGTCCTTTTGGTCTGAGCGGAACCCCCTGATGGTCCACGGCCGTTGTATCTCAACGCCGTGCTTCTCGAGGTCGCGTATGAAGACCCTTTCGATGTGACCTTGGTGGAGCAATGTCGTGAAGGGATAACGAGCATCGATAAAACTCGGGCAGCTGGCCCAGGTGACCGTCCTGGCAATGCCCTGGCCAGACTGGGATGGATCCCAGAAGGCCACCTCGTAGACTCGCGCAGGCTTGTGCGCCATGATGTCAGCCTTGAGCCCCATGTTCCGGATCAGATCAAGGGAACGCGGTTGAATGCCGTCAGCACGGCCGGTGCGCGTGGGTTCTGGCCGATTGTCGATGTGCTTGATCTTGTAGCCCCAGCGTGCCAAGCATGTCGAGAGCATGAGGCCGACAGGCCCAGCCCCTACAATGACTGCGAATCCTTGTCAGTATCCGAGACGAAAATCCAAGGCCACCGTGGAGGAGGGAATGGTGCTTCGATGGAAGAGGCGACTTACCAATGTCATACGACTGAGGCCCTTCCTGCTTCACAGTCTTTCCAGACGCCATTTTGGCGGTTTTAACAGCACAGGACAGCTCAAGGCTAGAACGACGAATGGGCAGGTAGTAGGTACGCGCAAGGGAGGGTATCTCTCTAAAGGCGACGCTGGGAAGCAAACCAGAAAACAGTATAAGCTTTGCTTTAAGAATATATCCCACACAAGAGTCCGCCCAAGGAAAAGGGGATGGTATCAATGAACGTGCTGCTGCTTATGAATATGAAGAGCTCATAGGGCAGTCGTGAGAAAGAAGGGGCTCCTAAAGAGAAGTTGTCTATCTCCTTGATATGGAGGCCGAGGCCGAAAACAGCCTCTCAAGACTATTTCCCCGCTAGCGATGTGGAGGAGCTTGGATTTGGGGTCACTGAAAGCAGCAACAAGGCACGGCATGACATTCGGGGCTGGCAACAGTTTTAGGGAGACGGGGTGGGATCGGGAAGAGGACGGCTTGGTGTGTCAGCTGTGAGGTGCAAGCCCGCAGTCCGACAGCCACCGGCACCTGTCGCGGTAAGGCACCTTTGGCGGAGAGTGAGGCCGATAGTGTACGGGGTAGGCCTGCTTCGAAGCATCGCCAATGAGGGTCGAGGGTCGGGGGTCGAGAGTCGAGGGGCTGTGGGTGCAGGTGCAGGCTGCATCTCTGCACGTCTGCGAATCTGCCAGTCTGAACAATTGGCGCGGGTATGGGTGGAGATTCTGGAGAGAAACTGGGGGCCAGATGATGATGCGAGGAAACAGGCTAATCAGGGCATGGCGAGAATCAGAATCCAGCACGACGGAGCCCGGCGAGGGCACGGTTGCTGACTCGTAGGTACCTCTGTACCTAGTCCGTACGAGTGGTTGCATAGAGGGAATCGCGGGCAGGCAGTCTATCGTTTCACCAGCACTCCGCACGGCGTAGTCGGTATGTGTGCCTCGTCATCATCGATCATCCGCATCGCGGTGTGGTCGCGGCGAGACAATGTGGTGGAGGCGACTACCCCTGGTCCCGTGCCGCGTCTCGTAGAATTGAATTGTGTGCTTGGGCTTGCATGCGAGGCAGGCCAGGCCAGGCCACGGGACGAGGGGCGGCCGTCTTCATGGAGGCTGGGTCGGCGTCGACGATTGCGTGGTTGCATGGATGGCACGGAGATGGATGGAGACTCAGCCAGGGCCAAGGACCCCCAGCGACCCGGGAAGGAATATCGGGAGTTGGATAACGTGTGGGTCCCACGAAGTTGGACTCTGGCTGTCGTGGACTCTGGCTGTCGTGGACTCGGCTGTGGCGGTCTTCATCTAGTGTCTGGCGTGCATGGCCCCCATGTCGTTGTCCGAGTTCCCGAACGTTGGAGTTCGCGGGGTCACGATGAATCGTCAGTCAGCACGCGCTGGCTGGCTGGTTGATTGATTGCTCGCCCGCATCAGCTCGCTCACTGGGGAGCGTCTGCACGACGGCTCGTTCTCGTCTGTGTGTTGTGGCTGTGGCTGCCAAAGGGCGAGAGATCTCAGAGAGGCCCGTGGAGTGCTGCCTGCTGCCTGCTGCCTGCTGCCAACGCCTACGACTTGGCCTTGGCAATACGAAGTACTTCGTACCTCTACGGCCTTGCCGTCGGTAAAGTCTGGGTCCAGCGCAGCGGATCCAGAAGCTTTACGCAAACAAAGGCGGATCAGGTAAAGTAAAGAAGCTCCTGGAGCAGTGACTTGCAGCATCTGGGCATACCTAGGTACGGGATACCTACCACACCACACTTGGCTGATGGTTGCAGCAAACGCCGAGTCAGCTGATGAGGGGTCGCCTCCGTCTCCGCTTTCAGGCCTCTTGTACGAGCTACCCTACAGCCGCAACCGATAGCCGCCACGATGCACTGGTCCATCCCCGTCATGGAGCGCAGGGAATGGTGGTCAGCAATTGTAATTGTAGTTGATGTGCGATTGGAAGATAGCCATGTCCCGCCCACAGTAAGTATAGGTAGGCATCAATTGCTGGCTGCGTTCCCAGTCCGCGACGCAAGCTGAGAACCTCGACGTAGGGTGTAAGTGATTGTAGGCGAGGCAAGAGTCACCTACTGGTAATACGTACTTCGCTGCCCACCCACACCCACATGAAACGGTGCTAAACCGGTGAACATCAACGGTGGGAAAGAGCCTGTCGAGGAAACTTCCTTCCAGCTTTGCAAGAGCACTCAATTATCTCATCCCACGGTGGCTTGACAAAGCAGGAAGCTGCGCAAACATCGCCATGCAGTCAGAGCCAGCTCTCACGTCTCTCCATCGTGGCTCACCGCAGACAAAGGCATTCGTCCGTGGCCTGCAATGTCCAAGACCCATGTCTCGTTACGAGTAGTTGCCTCGTCTCTGTGCTGCTCCGATTCGGCATCCTCCAGACATCGTCCACCCACTTGCAACGCGTCTGTTCCAGCCCCCCTGACTCAATATAGTCGCGACCATTTGAGCCGAGTATCCACCTTCTGGCCTAGTTGCTCGTCCCGACCCTGCCAGCCGAGCCTTGGAGGACACCGACAACACCCTCAAGGGTCTCCAAACGTGGCCTGACTCATGGAATTTCGCCCACGGCATCTATCTTTGGCTGTCGTCTGCCCTCCTTCCGGCGCCAGAGTCCGCGAGGACCCTGAGGCTTGCTTCGACGAAGCTAGTGAGATCTCATCAGCCCATTCAAAGGGGCACGCAGCTGAACCTCTCGTTAGAGTGCCGCAGCGTCCTCGTGCGATATTGCGCCCATATACCCCGCAATTACCGATACCGAGACGGTATCCGGCTTGTGTGCTGGCCCGCCCCCCTGCCAGCCGTGGCGCTAGCTGACAAGCCCCCATTGCAGGTGTTTCTGGTCTTGCGGAATCATCTTGGCGATGAGAACCTTGGCCGAGCTGGTGGGGTTCTGTACGAGATGATAGAGGTTGACTGCCAGTACTCAGACGACCCCGGCGCGGCCTTCCAGCGGTGGAGGCATGACCACATGAAGAGACACGTACGCCCGTCTTGCCAAGTCGCCGTTATCAACAGTCATGCCGGGCTCTAACGAATTCGCACAGGTAAACCTCGAGCTTCCTCATGTCCCGCACCTAACGACTATCACTTCTACGATCGTCCCGAGCAAAGCCCTTGTGCAATGGCGAAGAGACCACGCCCAGCGATATTCCACAAGATTGTCTGACTACTCACCAGCGGAGCTTCGCGATACCAACCCACGGGGAAGCATCCGAACCAAGAAAGACTGGGCGATCGAGTACACCATGTACACGTCCTCTCGCGATGGAGGCACTCGAATATTCCGACGCATCAAGGAGCAGGAGTTTCACGAAACCCTGTGGAACCATGACACGCCTCGTATGGGGAGGTTTGTCGAGGAACGGCATGTGGACTTCGACAATTTGGCAGTGAATGTCATGGTCAAGGCACGCAGACAAGAAGTCGCAACGAATTGCCCTGGCCTGCCCGCCTCCCGTGTCATGTCAACCATAACGAAACGCCAAAGCCATGCACGGGGCCATTCCAACCGGATGTGCCTCCATCGAACTGCAAACCATGGAAAGAGCCTAGCCGGAGTTGCATGGCTCGTAGGCATGCCGAGGCTATGTAGTGCTTCGTCGACCTGGGTCGAGCCGACGACTGCTACGTTGGTCGACCAAAGGAAGATCCCCAACGCTAACTTTGCTAGAAAGTTTGGTCTTTTTACAGATGACCACCCACTTCCCCCGTCATTAAAAGAGCTTCCGGTGGCTGAGGACAAGGTTGCCGAGATGGTGATGGGGTCCTCTGTTAGAGACATTTGTTGCCCCTGTACATTTCAGGGGCCTTTTACTCCCCAACTCTGGTTTGATAGTGGCCTCGAATACAGATGGAATGGCTGACTATGTGCTCTTCTTCCCGCCCCTCTTTTCACAGCAACAGCTGTTCACACTTCACCGTAGAGAATTCGTGCCTTGCAACTTGGATGTCGATGCCTTAGAGGGCAGGCTGGCGTTTCCCTGGCAGCCGGCAGCCCGCACCGCAGCTGGCAAAGCACAGCTCTGGTACCAGCTGGCAGCAAACTATGTAAGGCTGGCCAAGCAACGCAACGCAACGCAACGCAACCAAACCCTTCTCTCCCTTTCATCCTCCAACCTGTCTGCTTTCGTCACATCCTCTTCTGCCAACTCACGACTCAATTATTTTGCCCTTGGCGAGAAAATCGAGAGTTTATGCGAGTTGCGCGCTGCGTTACCGGTTTCCAGGAGTGCAACCTACGAGTGCCAGCTACAGCTGGACCGAACTCCTACACCTACCTTAAACAGAGAGTCTCGAGACGCGTCTTTGTTTGTTGGCTACCTGCGATTGCGTTGATAGTCTCTGTCTTTGCTGCTTTCTGTCTTTCTTGTTCGGAGCTTCGCTTGCCACCTGTTCAACCCGCAACGCGTGAGCTCGATGCCGTCCCCGAGCCCGACAAAAAACAAAAACAGAAAATCGGATCAATCGACTTCTTCACTGGCCCCATCGCGAAGAAGCCTTCATCGCGGGTCTGCCGGTTCTCGAGGACAATCTGTCTCGCCCAAGAAGCGACTAGCCAAGACACCACTGCACATCCGCATGAATTTGACGGAGACTCAGATGGACAGAATCACGGACGCGTAAGTCACCTTGCCAACAGCCTTTCATCCTCACCACACTAATCGATTCTCTGCAGCTTCACCAACAAGGTCAACAGCAGCCCTGCGAGGGCGCGTCAGCGACTCGAAGAAACGCCAACCAAGTCGACGCCTCAGTCGCAGCAGGGCTCCAGCTCCCGTCGCAAGATGACGTACAGCCTGAGCAGCAGCGGTGACGATGACGAGTCTCGCGTGGCATCGACCACCTTTTCCGACCTCATGCCCAGGCGTCAGGGCGACATCTTCGCCGCAAGCCTGGCCGAACGCCGCCAGCAGCCGCCCCCTGCCCCGATCCAGGTTGGTGACGGCCGCGCAGCTTCGCGCACTCCTCATCGGGCGCAGCTGGAATCGGTTTCCCACGCGGTGTCGCCTCTCAGCCCACCACGCGGGGGACGCCAGGGGGGAACTGGCAGCGGAGCAGTGTCTCCTTGCTACCCGAGTGGCCAGCCTGAATCGTTCTACGCTCGAAACACCACTTCGGACTCGTCCGATGCAAACGTGAACGGCCCGGTCATGGACATGTACAAGGCCTGGGCGCAGAGGACGAGCCCTACGGAGTACCCCGAGCCGCCGCCTCATGTGAAGAGCTGGGCCCAGCGACCTCGACGCTCCAAGAGCACCTCTGATGGCCTCGTCACGGACAGCCTGCGGTTCTCCGAGGGCCCGCCTCCCCCTTTGCCAACCCAGAATCCGGCTCGTGGTGCTGCCGTGCAGTCTGGCGATAGCCCTCCCTTTTCTCCCCTTGCGCTCTACTTCCGTGGGAATGACTTCCCTTCGATCAAGAAAGGCGAGAAGACAATGATTGGACAAAACGGCTGGCTGGAGCGTACGGGAAAGGCTTCGGAGAAGGCGAAGAAGGCCCCACAGAAGAAGGCGGGCATCCTCGAGAGCATCAAGAAGATTGCCAAGGACATGGTAAGCGATTCTACTGAAAATTTTGAAACAGGACACAGCTAACACATCATAGACTGCAGAATTCTCCAGCCCGAACCGCCGCTCGCAGTCTGCGGCCAAGGAGGCTGGAGCTGCCCATGTCCCCATTTCTCTCAACGCACGAGAGCAGAGTCTCCTGTACTGCGAGCTGGAGTTTCATCTCACGAGCGCGCTCAACGGCTTCATCACTGCCGAGCTCGACAAGGGCCACCTCGTACCCGACAACCTCAAGAAGATCTCAGACTGGTGGACTGGCCAGGGCCGCCCCAAGGTGGTTGGCTTCCGGTACGATCTGGAGACGCAGCTGGAGCTGGTCGGCCTGCACGTCAACGACTTCAACTTTTACGGCCGCCGCCAGAACAACCCGGTCGAGATTGCCGGTCTCCTCGGCGCCATGAAGACCAACGCCCGCCAGATGCGCGTCCGCACCTTTTGCCAGCCGGACCCGGTCATCGCCAAGCAGCTCGTCGACGCGCAGTCGCTGTTCAACGTGATTAACGCTTCGAATGTACAGCAGGCCGCGCTCGCGGAGATTGCGCAGTTCTTCAAGGTGATTGTGGAACGGGAGAGGGACCATCGCGCGCGCCGAGTCCGCGAGGTGCGAAAGACGCGCATGCCGCAGCCGCGACGGGACACTGCCGATTCGGAGTGGCAGCAGCCTCACGAGCAGGCGCAGCAACAGCTGCAGCAGGAGCGTGAGCGGCTCGACGGCGGCAGAGCTGCGTGCGAGGCCAGCAGGGCCCATGGGTATGAAGTCGCGGAGGATCCGCTTCCGTACGCTCGCTAACTCTGCAGGGGTAAGCTGCTGGTCCTAGGATGCCCGCCGCGAAAACCCTCCGCTTGCGGCTTCGACGGACGAGTGTTTGTTGGTTTAGAGGGTGAGCGATTGGTACGGCTGTGTGTGGCTGGGAGGGACCGCGCTGACGCGGTGACGTGGAGGGAGTAATGGACAACGACAACGAAAAGATTGCAGGCAGGGGAGCTTGCGCGAGGATGCATCGACGGGGAGGGTTTCTGCTTTGCCTTCAGGGTGCAAGTATTAACGTGGGTGACGGAGGTTGCTCGGGGGAGGGTGAGAGCAGTGGTCGGCGAAAAGAGTACAAGCTGCTCAGGCGAGGGTGAAAATAATATTGCGCGAACTGAGCACAGGGCTGGTCCGGCGTTGACGAGGTTGGGCCCTTGCTCTCTTGCGATTATATGCGGGCTGGCTGAGCACCCTGGGCGGCGGCTGTTTGTGAGAGGCATGTTGAATGCTTGGGAACTGCAAATGGGCAAACAGGGTTCAAGTGTTTGAGTATTGAGGCAGCGTACTGTACGTCGCGAACAAGGTTGAAAAACTGGGGGACGAGAAAATCGGAGAAGAAACAAACAAGCACCGCTGCGTACGTGTCGTCGTGATTCATCAATCTGCCTGTGCCGTATCTCCAGCCCAACTCCAGCCAGCCGTCGTCGCCCGCCGTTTTCGACCACGTCGTGAGATTACAATCCTGGCCATCCCATCCCACCCCATCCCATGCCATGCAGATAAGCAAAGAGAAGCACACGCGTTCCGAGGGCTGAATTCCGCGACGCACGTAATAATAGGCCGTCGAGGTACGTAGTAGTAGCAAGGGCGTCTTTCTCAGCATCAGTAGCGATACCGGTCGTCGTCGTCTCTGTGGCGTCTGCTGCGTCGGCTGCGGCTGGATCGTCTATCGTCGTCGTACACGTGGTCGTAGTCGTCGTCATCATCATACAGCCGGCCCCTGCCGTTCCTGTGGTCCAGGTCCCCCGGGCGGCCCGTGTCGTAGTGCGGGAGGTCCTCCTCGCGGCCGTGGCGGCCCTCCCAGGCGAGCTGGCGGTTGCGGCCGCGGTCGCGCGAGTCCTCGACCTTGCTGGCGATGGCGTTGGCACCGAGGCCGCCCGCGACGGCACCCAAGATGGTCGAGACCATGCGCGGCGCGGCCTCGTCGCTGTGGCGCCGCGCG
>PKSG01000025.1:0-14547 GCA_002916505.1 Tolypocladium paradoxum
ACCCTCGACGCGCCCGCCCGCGCGCTGGTCCTGCGCGCAGACGTCACCGACGAGGACGCCGTCGCGCGCCTCGTGGCCGCGGCCGTGGAGCGCTTCGGCCGGCTCGACGTCGTGGTCAACAACGCCGCCGTCATGGACCGCTTCGACCCCCCCGGCAGCTGCCCCAAGGCCCTCTGGGACGCCGTCCTCGCCGTCAACCTCACGGCGCCCTTCCTCGTCACGCGCGCCGCCGTGCAGCAGATGCAGGCCCAGCGGCCCGCCGGCGGCCTCGTCCTCAACGTCGCCTCCAACGCCGCCGTGCGCGGCCTCTCCGCCGGCGCCGCCTACACGGCCTCCAAGCACGGCCTGCTGGGCCTCACGCGCAACACGGCCGGCTCCTACCCCGCGAGCGCCATCTACAGCGTCGCCCTGCTGCTCGGCGCCATGGAGGCCACCAACATCGGCGACGCGTTCGCCGCCGGCCTGGACCGCGAGGCCATGGCCAGGATGATGGCGACGCAGCCGGGGACCCGCCATGTGCCGACGGAGCACGTGGCGCGCTATGTCGTGTTTCTGTGCGGCGAGGGCATGGCCAAGAGTGTGAATGGGAGCTGCGTGACGATTAATGACAACTGGCCCGAGGCGTAGGGTAGAAGAATAGAAGGTGGCAGGGGTCGTTGTGACGAGTCACAAACAGGAGGGTCAACAATGAAACAATACAACTGCCGTCTATTGCTCAACACGCTATCCGTACATGTTACAAGAACGCCTCCCACCGCCTGTCGATCTGCCGTCTCCGAACCTAATACGGCCGTTAGCAATCACGTCCTCTAAAGGGCGCACGGAGCATGTGACATACCATCGGAGCCAGAAACACGACACCGACAAACAGCGCCAGCACCGTGCCCACCAGCGTCGTCTTGTTGAAGCCCCTGCCCAGGATGTCAAAGACGCCGCTCGGCGCCACGCGCGTCGCATACACGTCCACCCCGTACGCCACCAGCAGGCTCGTGCTCTCCACCACGGCCGCCGCGGCCACGATGCCCTCGACGCCCAGCACGTCGCGCTCGTGGGAGAGGATATTCTGCGGGTTAATCTCGAACGCGGGCGAGTACTTCATCAGCGTCTCCGCCTCCATCTCCGCCGCCGTGGGGTCCCGTCCTACCGGCCGCCGCGGATCGATGGCGTGCCTCGACAGGCCGAGGATGCCGTGCGCCTGCGGGAGGTAGGCCACAAGTTCCCTGGTACTGATGCCCTGGCGCGTCTGCGTAACCGACAGCGTCGTCAAGGGCTGCGAGACGACATAGGCCTGCGAGACGACCCACGGGAGCGGCACCCCCGTGGGGCTGTCGACAGGGTTCAGCGACGAAAAGTTGGCAGAGTCGCCGAGCGGGCCGCGACTGTTGGGCTCCGGGGACTCGTAGAGGTCCGAGACCACCACCTGGTATCCCTTGATGGAGCGGTCCTTGTTGTCATCCAGGGTGTAGTCGCCAAAGAACGAGCAGGCGTACCAGTTCTCGGCCGTGGTGCAAGACACAGACTTGCTCGAGTCGACGCCGCTGTACAGCTGGGACGCGAGCACCTGGCCAGACACGGTGTCCACCACCCGGACAGACAGCGTCTTGGCCGCCTCGTCAGCAACAGCCACAACAATGCTGTTGGCGTTGAGATACTTGTACATGACGCGTCGGTCGCCGAGAACGCGGCCAATCGACGCAACCGGGTTGTGTGACGGCCGGGCCGCAATCTCGACAATCTTTTGCCCAGGCTGAACCGGCAGTTGCCACACCTCCTGCCTCACGAGCTTGCCGCCCTCGGTGCTGAACTTGACGCCCTTGAGCGCCTCGCCCTCGCCGCGGACGACAATGGTCTGGTCAGAGTCCCAGCCTGCAGGAAGACGGCGGGTCGGCAGTCCATCAGGTCCAATGGGGAGCAGGACCTTGCTGGATTCGCTGTCGATGACGGCCGTGCTGGTCACGCGAGGCCTGTCGCCGTTTGCACCCAGCACCCCGCGGGCAGCACCAGTGCTTGCGTTGAATGCGGCGTACTCCCCTCCAGCGCCGTACACGACGACAATGCCGTCCCCACCGTCAGAGACGAGGCCCTTGATGACCAGCGGGTTGCTCGCGTCCCGGGGAAACCAGCTTTGCGTCCAGATAATCTTGCCATGGTTTCCACTGTCGAGACCGTAGAAACGTCCGCGTCGGGTCACGATGACGAGGATCTTGTTGAAGCCAAAGGTATCTCGGTGCAGGCCCTCCTTCTTGCCCACCACCTCTCCGCCGGCAATGCTGTTCACAACATTGCCGGGGATGCTGGCCAGGTAGCCCGGCAGGTACTGCAAGTCTTCAATGTGTCGAGTAACGCGGTGGATGTAGGCAGACAGCGGGTTCGTGTGCGCCTCCTCGGCCAGCACCTTGGCCAGGTCCTCGCCCTCTGGGATCTCGGCCCAAGCCGCGGCGACGGCGCCAGACAGGCCCTCGTGGCGGGTCCAGTCTTGCTCGCCGTTGCGGATCAGCGTCCAGTCGTCCGAATTGGTCACGACGGCGGAGCGAATTGCAAAGTCTTGTCCGCCAGGCTTCTTGATGACCTCGGACACGGCGTGGGTAGGGTTGACGTTGGCGCCCCGCTTAATCGGCCAGCGCGCAAGGATTCCATGCGAGTCGGAAGACACGATGAGCGTCTCCTCGCGGCTGGTTTGCGCAAAGTATACGTTTGCGCCGTCCGAACTCGTGGAAAACGCGCCCTCGCCGCGGAAGTAGGGCAACTCGTAGGCAATGTTGCTCTGCCCCGTCTTCAGATCGGTGTGGAAGACAATGGCCTTGTTGTTCTTCTCGCCGCGCTCGTCCGGGTTGGTCTGGGTGTGCACCAGAAAGTGCGGCTGCGACTGCGCCAGGTGAGGCGCGTGGATCTGCACAGAGGCGGCGTCGGGCGGCAGGTGAAAGTCCTGCTTCGACTTGCTCCCGAGGATGTTGACGCTGAGCTTGGCCAGCCCGCTGTTGGCCCACGCGACAATCGGCGCGGCCGAGTTGGCGCCGACGAACATGACGTCCTCGGGGCCGTGGATGTCGCCCTTGGCGCCCACGGCCCAGTGGTCGACCCGCGCGCCCGTTGCCGTGTCGAGAGACGTGACCTTGAGGTTGTACGAGGCGCCCGACCCGTGGAGGCTGACGACGTAGATGTTGGCGATGTTGTTGGAGACCTGCAGCGGCACGTCTCTGCTGTGCTCGCGGAACTCCCAGACGACGGTGCCGAGGCCCCCGTGCAGGCGCCGCAGGACCGTCACGCCGCCCTCGTCAAACAGCGCCAGCACGTCTTTTCTCGCCGTCTCCGTCAGCTCCATGATCTCCAGGTCCCTGACCTCGCCCGCAAACTCCATCTGCCAGACGTTGCGGCCCGTCAGCGCATCCCACGCCTGCACGCGTGAGCCGTGCGCCGCGGCGACCCAGTTCTCGCCCTCGGGCGCCCGCAGGTGGCCGCCGGCGCCGCTCGCGACGTCGTCGGCGACCTGGTGCCGCCATACCAGCTCGCCGTTGCTCGGGTTCACTGCGCCGAGGACGCCGACGTCGCTGAGCGTGTACAGCAGGCTGGCCTTGTCCTCCTTGCGCGGGCGGTGGAAGAAGGTGGTCGCGGCCTGCGGAAGGCCGACGAGGGAGTAGTGGAAGTCGATGTCGCCGACCTCGTCCTTGAAGACGGCGGCCGCGAGCGACGACAGGCCCAGCAGCAGGGCCGATTGGAGTGTGCGTCGCATGTCGATGGTGTGCCGAGATTTGCCGCGACTGTCGAACGGAGCCCTGGTGCTGTTGGAGCTGGAGCTGGATGATGTTGTCCTCGGCTTAGTCATCGGGGGCGCTGCGCAAGTCCAGGGTAGCTAGCGAGTGGAAGTCCTCTCGACGCACAGAGGCAGCATATGTAGCAGGAAGAGGGTGAGGTTAGTTTTGGGCGCGTGCGAATGGTTACTTTCTGTCCTTTAGTCATTCGTGATCATGCTGTGTCACGGTGGTGTCGAGGGAACCCATCAAGCAAGTTGGGCTCTTGTCAACAAACCATCTCGAGCCCGACTGAGTTGAATTGTGGTTTGCGAAGCATTCAAGTCATTGCGAGCTAAAACGTTCTAACAGCTATTCGAGTATATGCGTTGTTTCTCGTAAAGACCACCTCATCTGCGAGGAAAGAAGTTCAGTTGGCTGTGGTTACAACCATGTCTCAGGCGACCCCGGGTCATAAGCGCCCTCAGTCACAACGTCGCACCCAAACGTGCGTACAGCAACGCAGGTCAGTCGCCCTTCAACACCACCATGCATGACTCCCATGTGAGCACTCTCTGTGATGTCCTCGGATACGACTTTAACACAGGTCCTCCGAGAACTTGCTATACAAAGAAGGGCTTCTTCTGCTGTCTCGCATGCCTTCCGAGTATCATGAATCTCGATACTGACATCAACTATACACAGCGTCTTCTACATCTCTTTCATATCCATAGAAATACCACAGATCGTCCAGTATGCAATAGCCCACTCCAGGGAACCGAGGTTCTACTCTGCTCCGTCGTCACCACCGGCATCCATACGCAATCCCATCATGGGCCCCGTCAGCGCAACCCGCCCCCTCCTCCCCTCCTGGTCTCCGACTCCCATCCCCAACCTCTCCCTCTCGGCGGGCGGCCTCCTCGCCCTCGCCGACCTCACCACCATCGCCCAGCGCACCGTCATCGCCGGCGGCTCCTCCTGGCTCGACGCCCTCGTCCTCGCCCCCGGCCTGCACTACCAGCAGGCCGCCGATGCGCTCCTCGACCAGCCGCGGCCCTCCGAGTCCAGCGGGAGTGGTGTCACCGCCGCCGTGGATGGGGGCACCCAGGCGCGCTTCGTGGTCAGCAACGCCGCCGTGGTGGGCTACCTGCGCCGGCTGTGGCAGGAGGCCAACGAGACGGGCACGTTGACGCTGGATGTCGGTGTGCCGAGGGACGGCGCGGGCCGCGAGCAGATGCAGAAGCTGGGGCGTGTGCTGAGCGGGTTTGTGCATCGGCGGCCCAAGACGATGCCGCGGCTGGTGCTTGGGGACCAGGCCGTCGAGATGGACTGGCTGAGCCATCTCTTCTACCTCGCGAGCCCGCTCCTCACCGTCACCGCCGTGGCGCTCATGGTCCTCCTCGCCGACTGGTGGGGCCTCGCCTTCATCATCGCCCTCATCGTCTCGCGCATGCTCAACATCTGGTCCATCAAGCAGCGCGCCCGCCCGGATCCCCTCGCCCCCGGACCCGGACACGCATCGCCAGCCCCAGACGACGACCGCCGCACCGAGTACGCCGTCGACCTCGGCAACGGCCGCCGCGCCGTCCTCCGCGGCCTCAGCTCCGACCTGCAGGCCGTCACCACGCAGACCTGGCTGCGCGGCAAGACGGCCCTCGACGGCTGCCTCGAGGCCGCCGCCAAGCTGCTCGTGTACCTCGTCGCGGCCTTCAGCGGCAACCTGAGCCAGGCGGGCGCGATTGTGTTCATGGCGCTGCTGCTGGTTAGTGCTGGCTTGCTGGGCTTGAGCAACGCGCACGCCAGGGGGTTGCAGATGAACGGGCGCGTGGCGAGGCTGCAGATTCAGCAAGCATTGCGGGACCGTAGGGCGAGAGAAGGCGTGCAGGCCGACGGAGAGAATGGGACGAGGGACGGGCGGCCCATCGAGGACCTTCAACCGCGATGAACGAACCATGAACCGAAAACAAGCGTAGCCAGCGACACTTAGGACCTCGAGCATGGACTCCATAGCCCCAGTCGTGTGGTGTAAAACAGAAATGAGTATTGCGATACCCAAACCAGTATTCTCATCGTCTGATTTCCAACGACGCAAGGAATAAAGTACGTCTACTCCGTGTCCCTATGCCAAGACCGGTGTTGTACAAGCGCACATTTCCTCTCCTGCCGTGTCGATCGACCGCCGTTTGTTCGCCAAACCACCTGTGTCAAGCGCACAGCCCGGAGAACGCCTCAAAGCCATACGCCTCGTAGCCCGACGCATCCGTGCCTCGATGCCCCTAGGCACATATATACTCCTTGTGAGCCGACAACACGCCCTACGCATTGGCTAGCTGATCATCCTCTTTCAACTCCGCAAGCGCTTCCTCCACGGGTAGTGCGGAAGGCGCGTCGGGAGACGGTATATCGGCGGGAGGCACACCGGCAGGCTCGGCGTCGGTGGACGGCGCGTCTGGCATAAGTTCCTCCCTTGGCTCGTCAGCATTATTCTCCGTAGGCTCATCTCTTGACTCCATCATCGGTTCTGGCTCTGCCTGTTTCGGCTCCGTGCTCTCTGCCTTTGGCTCGTCCACGGCCGGTGGCTCTGCCTTTTGCTCGTCATCAAGCAGGGGTTCATCTGTCGGCCCAGCTGTCGGCCCAGCTGTCAGCTCAGGTACGATGGTGGGTTCCTCTTCTTGCGGCTGCGGTGCTGGTGCCTCAGCGTGTTGCTCATATAATGCAGCCTGTCGATCTAGCTCCCCCATCAGGTCGCCGAGCAGATCTGACTTCTCCTCAGCAGCCGGCTCAGGATCTTGCGGAGCAGAGGTCGGCTTGGGGGCTGGCGGAGAGGGCTCTGCCGTTGGAGGACCCGGCTCCTTTGTCCCTTCCACCGAGGCCGTGCCGACCTCTGAGGGAGCCCCCGACTCCGTCAAGGGAAACCTCGCCGAGGCGGAATCATCGGGCTTGAGAGTATCTTCTGTCATGACCGAGTCAAACTGGTGCAACGCGGGCGGCGCGGGGGCATTCTCGCTCTCGGAGTGCTCCTCTTCCCTGCCCTTGTCTTCGCCGTCGGATGACTTGCCTGGCCCATACTCGGTCTTGGGCGAATCGATGTTGCCCACTTGGTCAGGCGGGGGAGGCAGTAAAGCTTCATCCTCTGCGGCTTCATCCTTTGCTGCTTCATACTCTGCTGCCTCATCCTTTGGAATTTGATGCCTCGAAAACTCCTCTATTATGGGGTCTGGATCGGTCGGAGTAGGCTCTTGAAGGGTTGGCTCCCTAGTCGGCTGCTCTGCTGATTGCTCAGGTTCAGGCTCAGGTTCAGGCTCAGCTGCAGGTTCAGCTGCAGGCTCAGCTTCGGGCTCAGCTTCAGGCAAGTCCCTCTCTATCGCCTCCCGCGACTCTTCGCCCACAATAGTTGAGGGGGGCTCAGCAACCATTGACTCGGTTACAGTTTCGACGTCGGTCATCTGGGTTGGCTCTGAAGACGGCGGCTGCAGGCCGTGGGGTGGTAGCGGCTCAGTGGGCGACTGCAAAACAACATTCTTCAAAGGGCTGCCCTCGAGCCTTGGTGAGCCAGCAGCAAGGTTGCCGACGGGCGGCGCAAGAGTGAGGGGGTTGGGCGGCGTTGGCTCCTTGGGCATCGTCTCCTCTTTGGTGTCGCCAACGGGAACCGCCAATACTGGTGGATCGACCGCGAAGACGGCATCCGTCATTTCCTCGTCCTGGTTATTTGCACTTTCGCCAGCGGTGCCGAATTGGCTGTCATCACCTTGTTCCTCTCCGTCGCCTTCCTCTCCGTCGTCACCGTCGTCGTCGCCGTCGCCCTCATCGTCGTCATCGTCGTCATCGCCGTCGACCATTTCGCTATCTGCATTCGGTGTGTCGACATCTCCGTGATTAACACCCTGAGAACAAGATTAGTCAACGTCGCGGGACTTGAGGCTTTGAGCAATCTCACATTCTCGCTTTGACCCTCCGACTTGACAGCTCCACCATCGCCTGCAGGCGCCACTCCAGCCGGCTGTCCCTCGCCGGGCAAGGGGTTCTTGATCTTCTTCTTCCCTCGCCCGGGCCCGGCCTTTGCCTTTCTCTTCGGGGGCGGCGGCCGTCTCCTCTGTAGCGGCGGAGCAGGGGCGAAGGCATCTCCGTTGGTTGCCGCAGTTACCTCGACCCGCGTGGAGATGATCTCGCCCACCACCTGCTGGCCATCGTTCAGCGTAACTTCTTCGGTATAGGGGTTACCGGCGGCGTCGACTCTCCGGACTGTCGCTCTCGTAACGGTCGGCCCAGCGACCTTGTCCTCGACCGTCTTGCTCGCAATCGTGATGGTGCCTTTTCTGCGTTTAGCCAGGTGGGAGACGCTCGTAGCCTCGACATTTCGGGGGATCTGCTTCCAGAGCTTGATGGAGAAACCCTGTGCTTGCGTGTCCTCCTCCTTCTTCTCGGGCTTCTCGGGTGCTGCGGCCGTCTCGGTGTCGGCATCCTCCTCCTCGGCCGGGGCGGGACGTTTGTAGAGTCGGCCGGACCTGGCAGCGCGAAGAAGCTCTTGGCTGTGGGGAGGCAGCAGATTGGAGTCTTTGGGCATGCCGTGGATGAGCTCAATCGCCCAGATGTCGTTTTGCTGGTGCTGCTCCTGTGGCGGCGGCGGCGCGACGCTCACCCAATCCTGTCGCCATTGTCGCACGGGCAGACCTAGGATAGTTAGCAGTGGTCGCGGAGATTGGGAGTCGGCAATAGAACCTTCAAAGTCGTCGTGCTCGGCGTATCCGCTGCGGTTGGCGCGTCTCGTCTGAAGTCAAGTTAGCAGGGATGAATGCTTGCTTATGTAGATCACGGGGACTTACGCCCGGTGCCATGGCTGCGGAATCACAGCGGCGCGAACCAAGGCAGTGTCACGGGCGACGACGCGCTCTGGGACGCGATAAGCAGGCTCCTCTGGCACGATCGAGTCGCCGTTTCAATGCGCGTGCTGCAAGACGGTCGAGTGGCTGGTTAGAGTTGGAGGCAGTTTAGCAGAATCGGTCGCGATTGGAAAAGCCACTTCAGTTGAGGCTGGGGGGCTGATGACGTAAGCAAGGTTCGCAACCATCTGGCAAGCCACTGCATCAGAGTCACCAAACTCGCGACGGGTCGAGCATTAATTATGACGCTTCAACACTGGAATCACGTTTGGGATGGAAGTCGGCGGACTGGACGGGACGTTGGGAGGCGTACAGGCGTGGGCGGTGGCTGTCTCGCCAAAGGAGCAGCCCAGCCCCTGGAGAAAACCGCCGCAGCGGGTCGCCTGCAGCCAATTCTGAGCATCGCCCCTCTGTGCTGTGCGTGAATCGATGTTGAGATTTCCTCTATGGTGCCCTAGAGACCACAGTCCCCCAAGTCGAGGAGCTACCTGGCATGCCCCCCGTATGGTATCCGCGTTGATGTACACCCCTGCCAGCCCTACTATACAAATGTCGTCCAATGCGCCATGCAGCAAGCCTCGTCCGTCCGCGTGCTTCAATCGAATCTGCTGCAGGTTAGCCGTGCCGTGGAGAAGCCGTCCATCTGGAACGGCTCACCAGTGCTCCTTTGGCCTAACCACCTGTCCCGCCTTGCCAGACTCCCTGCCCTGTTGTCTCGGTCAGTGTATTGCTCAGCTTTGTGTCGAAACTCGTCCCGTCACGTACCGAGATGCCGCCCTCGACAACTAACCGGTCCAGCTGGTAGAATTGGCCGATGACGGTTTGCCGCTGTTGCGTCCGTCAGCCCTGTCGCAGGAGTGGTCCCTGGCATACCAGAGCCCGTCATACCTTCAAGACCTGCAGCTCCTTGAGGCCCTTTTGCACCAGCTCCTGGACCTTGCGCGGGTCCTGCACGCCCTTGTTCTCCCGAAAGGCATCCCTCGTCCGTCGCTTGGCGTACTCGCGGAAGTTGTAGGCTGTGAACTGCTCGCTCTGCCGTAATAATTGGCGATACTGCGTTGGATGGCCGTCAGCTAGATGTCACCTCAACCGATGCCCCGCGCAGGCGACGTGGCCGCTCCCCTATCCGCGTCGCCCCGGCGAAGCGAAGCACGGCCTCGTCACGGTGGTACGCCGGGCAGGTCGAGGCCGCCGTGGCTTGGGGCGAGGCGATGCGCGGGCCACTTCCAGTGGGCGCAAGCACTTACCAGTGATCTGACTTGTTGCGGCATCTCGCCCTTGAGAGTGCCAACCACGGACATTGTGCGCCGGCTGAGTTGTTTGCGGAGGATGACGGAGCAGCTCCATCGAGACGGCGGGTGCCATTCCGTTCCGAGTCCTTGGGTGGTCACTGACAAATTTCTCGGGCAGCACAATTGTCCGAACCGATTAACACCGAAGGCAGCAGCCAATCACGGCAGCCCAGCAATTCTGCACTCAGCCATCACGACAACCGACGGCTGCATCCGTTTACAGCGTGCACTGCATGCCCGTCCTGGGCAGTGCGGAAACCGTGTTCGATCGAGCCTACAGCAGAATCTCTCCACCGCGGGTGCTGCTCCTCCCCGGATGGCTGACGCCGACGATGCCCTCGCCAGCAGCGCCTGTATCAACCAAAACACATCCCGTCGCAGCCCCTGGCCGCCGTGATGTCCACCGTGACCGGCAGGCTGAGTCGTACGCCGCCTGTCCGTTCGGCACCACCATGTCCGAGGTCTCGCTGCGTCCTCGGAACGTACACGAGCATGTGCCTCGAGCATGACGCGACATCGCGGGGCGGGACCTCGCTGTTGAACCAGTCCATGAACCACGTCTTGTTTGTCGCGGTCTCCTCGATTGTCGATGGCGAGGTATCGCCCGCTGTAGAGGAGCCGGATTGACGTGGGGGAGTCTCCCGTCATGCGTGGCTGCGTAATCGGCATAGAACGGGTCTCTCACCAGCCTCCCCTGCTTTTGCAGAGAGTATCTCGTCCGTGTTGTTTATCAGCGACACCTAGGGA
This sequence comes from Tolypocladium paradoxum, assembly GCA_002916505.1. NCBI lineage: Eukaryota > Fungi > Ascomycota > Sordariomycetes > Hypocreales > Ophiocordycipitaceae > Tolypocladium > Tolypocladium paradoxum. Next base: position 10,648 of record PKSG01000025.1, read on the forward strand.
GGGCCGTTCGGGTGGGACGTAGCCCATGCTGTGGTGACGTTGAACGTGTCGACGGCGGCAGACAAGACGTTGGTGAGCATCTCCAAGAAGCCGAGCAACAGAGCATCCAGGTCCGGCTTTGCCTTGCTTGGGAACCCCGCGGTAAGGATACCGGAGGAGTACGAGTCCGTCATCGTCATGTTGGTGCCGTATAATGCCTTCGCTGCCGTTGGCCAGAGCCTGGGATCGCGGGCGAGCAGACCTGCCGTGTCAAACTCTGGAGCAAGAGGCGTCGCGTCCTCCAAGGAAGCCAGTCCATGACCTATACCAGTCAGCTTGACTACTGGCCAATTCCGACTCCAGAAGTACCTACTTGGCCTGTTCCCAAACAGGCCCTGTGGCTAGGGCTCCTTATGCTTCCGCCGGTATCAGAATACAGGGCAACATCGAGCCATGGGTAGGCAGCTGCAGCGCAGTCAGAACTGTCTCCGTGTCGACACCATCTTACGTACCTTCGCTAGCAGCCGGACCGGCGGAGGACCCATAACCGTCGCCTCGAGGGTTGAACGGCGCATGGTAGCACCCAGTTGGCGGTGGCTCTCTCGCCGTTGGCCAACTGACTCGTCTTCATCTGCCCGACCACCACTGGTCCCGCGTCGATCAAGTTCTACACAGCGACGGCCGTACGATTCGCAGCAGGGTAAAACTCGGTTCCCGTTGGAAGTCTTTAAGCCTCTGACATCGAAATTGCCCTTGACACCGAGTCGAACGCCGGCGAGAGGCTTTTGCGGAGTCTTGGCGTAGAACAGCCGCGACGGGAAAATTCCGCCTTTTCAGAATAGACGTCAATGTCACAGTGAGCTCGGACCCTCCGAAACGTATATCGATAGCTGAACTTACGAGTTGCATAATAGAAGCTGATCTTTTTGCAAGTTTGACGGCTGTTGGACGGTTCAGCTCCTGCACTGCGTCCCGCGCTGCACCCAACCCGGAAGGTCAAAGCGAAGGCGTGTTGCGGTTGATCTGATAACCGGGATTGCGAGATGCAGGCCCCCGAATACACCGATTCTCAATACACTACTCGGCTTAAGAAATGGTCCAAGTGGAGACTCGGCATTCATAAGCTTGCTTTTCCCCGGGCCTTATGTTTAGCGTGATGTCGGGAAGAAAAAAAGCCTCGAATCTGACCATCAAGGTCGTATTGGACCTGCGTCTGTGCTTCGTGGATGATCGTTGGCCAGCTTAGAATACGCAGACTGAGAGCACGTCCAACGGAAGATGTATGGTTTATATAAGAGAGCCAAGACTACGTGGGGCAGAGCAGGAATTAACGGTCGCTTGATTGCTACAGTAGAGTGGCAATGGCTTTAACTCTGGGCAACTTACACGGGGCGTCCGCGCTCCTGGTGGCAGCTCTTTGCCTGCCCGTGTATGGCAATCCGGTACACCAACCTGTCCATAAAAATGGCACCAGACATGGCAAGCCGTTGCTCGAAGACTTTGATGCCCTTGGGGCGTGGTTCGACGGCGTAGCAGCCATCAATGGCACCTCCGCTCCCCGGCAGCCAAATGCCACCATCGCCATCGTGGGAGGCGGCATCTCCGGTCTCGCCACAGCCCTGATGCTCGACAGCATCGGGTTGCACAACTGGGAGATTATCGAGGCCAGCGGGCGCGTTGGCGGCCGGTTTAGGACCGTGTTTGTCGGCGGCACGCAAGAGTTTGCCGAGATGGGTCCCATGAGGCTGCCGTACAGCGTCACTTACAAGAGCGACAACTCGACCCACGAATACACGGACCACCGGATGACGTTTCAGCTGGCAGAGTGGCTCAACGAGCTGAACGGCAACGACAGCAAGTGGAAAGTCGACTTTATCCCCTGGATCCAGCACCACCCGAATGAGCTCATCGCCCGTGGCACGGGGCGGCATCCAGACGGCAGGATCCCGACGAGGGCCGAAATCACTGCGAATCCCAGCCTGGGCAAGCCGCCTCCCATGATAACCGCAGAGTACAACAACACCAAAAAGGACATGAACCGCATCCTCCGGGACGAAAAGACCATCAAGGCCATCCAGCGGGACATCTGGCGCGCGCACAAAAAGGCCATGGACCAAGACCTGGACGACTGGAGCGAGCAGGCAATGATGCGGCACGTCTTCAAGGCCAGCGAAAACGTCACAGACGCCATCTGGACTGCGTCGGACTACAACGTCTTCTGGGACGAGATGGTTCACAACTCGAACCTGGCTCAGGACGGCAGCAGGGACAGCCTGGGCGAGACGGAGTGGAAGTGCGTCGACGGGGGGTTCAACAGGCTCTCGGACGCCTTCATCCCGCACGTCGCCGGCAGACTGGTGCTCAACAGAAAGATTACGAAACTCGAGCCTGTGAACGAAGATGGCCGCACGCGCACTCGTCTCTCCTGGTACTCTGGGACCGGCAAGAACCGCACCGCTCAGTCCAAAGACTACGACTACACCATCATGAGCGCGCCCTTCACAATGACGCGCTTCATGGACCTCCCCGACTTCTCCGCCGTTCTCGGCCGCGCCATCAGTGAAGCCGGCCTGCGCTTCAAGTCGGCCTGCAAGGTCTCCCTGCTCTTCGGGGAGCGCTTCTGGGAGCAGGGCGAACGGCCCATCCTCGGCGGCTACTCGATGCCCGCGAGTGTCCCCGTCGGCGCGCTCTACTACCCCGTCTACGGGCTCAACGAGTCGCGCCCGGGCCTCATCACGCACTACCGCGGCGGCGACTGGAGCGACCGCTTCGCGAGCTTCACGGACGAGCAGCACGCCGAGATGGTGCTGGACGCGGTGGTGAGCCTGCACGGCGAGCGGGCGCGGGAGCTGTACACGGGGGACTTTGAGCGGCTGTGCTGGCTGCAGGATGAGCATACGGCGACGTCGTGGTGCAGGCCGGACGTGGAGCAGCACAAGCTGTACATACCCGCGTACCACCGCACGGAGCACAATACCATCTTTATCGGGGAGCACACGGCGCCGACACATGCTTGGATTAGCTCGTCTCTGCACTCGTCGGTCAGGGGGGCGGTACAGCTGCTGCTGGAGCTGGGGATGGTTGAGGAGGCCAAGGAGCTGAATCGGCGCTGGATGGGGAGATGGATTGGACTGGACGGGTAGTGGTATTGTTGGATGAGCTTCACGGCTATTGTGTACTGCTGGCGAACCCTGGTCAACGTCTCAAAATCTTGGACAGGAGTCCGGCTCTGCACATAGAAAATATGCAGCTTAATCATGGATAACCTCCTGAGTCGGTCCGAGTACGTACTGTTTCACACTGAAACTGCCGGGTTGTCTATTCCAATGGACTTCGCGTTGCTCGCGGCCGGAGCTCTCAACCCCAGGGATGAAATATCCACCTTGCGACTGGAGGTGAGATTATTATGTGGAAACTTAAAGGCACACAACTGAGCCGGCATGGAACATGCTTGAATTCCGGAAGAAATACGGAGACGAAGGCCGTGATCGCTTCTACGGCCGATTCGGGGAGCGATGTGCACTCTGCTGGCGGAAGAGGCATCGACCACTGTCCATCCCGGGTAAAGGAGTACCTTCGAGAGCTGGCTGGACGGTGGTAAACTAAAGAACCCAAGTTAACAGCAGAATCCTAAACTAACAATCAAGAGCGTACGCCTCTATCCCACGATAGCTAATGTTAACGAGACCATCCGGGTTCCTCGGCAAAACCGCACACCGCCGGCACGAAGGTGTATATTTGTGGGGGCCCGGGGGATAATTGCAAGGCACCCGCCGCCGAGGCGCGGTAAAAAAAAGTACGTATTTATTGCTGACGCAAAGAAAGAGTATTTTTGAACGCCCATATTTTGAGCAAGGGCCTCGTATGGCTTGCTTTTCTGTGCTGAAGTGGACTTGGCGATCTCGCCACCTGTTACGATTC
>PKSG01000772.1:0-15635 GCA_002916505.1 Tolypocladium paradoxum
TAGCCTATACTCCCAGCCACGCTTCTTATAAAGTAGTATCCCCGGCTATGCTAATAGCTTTCGTTAAGTCGCCGGAGTCGAAATATAGTCGCTTGCGAATGCGTCTAGCTTCGGGATTAAGCCGCTAAACTAGGTTAGCACGTCTATCTCTTTGGCGCCCATCGGCCATCCGCTCTACCCTTCGCTACCGAAGAGCGGGTGGTCGCCTTCGGCACACTTACGAAAGACGGTGGCAGACACCGCCTCGAGATCTAGCACGCTACTAAAGAACGTCGCGCAGAAATAGGGAAGGCCGACATATAGATGCTCGAGCTCCAACTTAAGGATCGGGTCCACATTCTAGCGGAATTCCGACGAATTCACGAAGCCGCTCGTGTTCTAACTCCACGGCGTTTGTTAGATCGATGAGGGTATCAGTCGGGGAGGCGGGGTGGGTTCGACGGCAACAGTAGACACAAGATCCCAGATCAATGTGTCCTAAGGCTTGTCGGCAACCGCTTCCTTAAGGAGAGGTTTGACACGGTCGAAGTCGAAGTCGGCTGACGCTATAGCTGCAATGAGTTTCAGGAGGTCGTTTCGAAGGGTACCGGCACTCGTCCTCGAAAATAGCAGGCCAGCGACTGAAAGGCTCTGGAGCGCGAAAAGAAAGGGGAGCGTGAGATTCCGCAAGTCTATCGTGCCGGTCAGCGAAGTGCATCTTAGCAAAATCGGTCAGAATGTCGTACCATCTTGAGCCAGCTGATCGATGGCTGCTGACGAGCGCGCTACGCTTCTGTCATCACAGATGGAACTGAAGGAAGCACGGAAGGCGTCGAGGCCATTTCCAATGGGGTGTTCCTTGATGACCTCTGAGCGACTTTGATCCGTCATGGCGACTGCACTCGTCCTTGCCGCGTGTATGACGGCGGAGGTGGGGAGTCGCGAGTCGCGTATTTGAGGTCGGCTAGACGGGCACTCGGAGAAACCCCGACCCGACGACCGAGTCGGAAAAGCAAGTTGCGAATGGGGCAGACCAATCAAAACTCGGTCCTCTTGGCATTGTTGACACCACCTGGCCCGTGTTCGTTCGTCCCTGGCCAGTGCCTCTCGTTTGGCCGACTTTTAGGCGTGGCCTACTCTTGTGCAAATAGCCCCGCGTCGCGTCCGCTGTGAAGTGCGGAAGCCATCCAGAGCGCTTCCAATGGGATTGTCGTCGATCACATTTGATCGAGTTTGATCCGTCATGGTGTTCCGCCTGCCCAGCCGTCGTCGCGCATGTTGGAGGGGTGGATGGTTGACGACAGGTCGGTGGCAGATCACGCGTCTCTGACGCTAGTTTGGGTCATGCTGCTGCCTCGCGTCTCGCCCTGATGGCCCTGGCCCGCGAGAGATTTCGCGACGGGAGGGTACCTCAATTGACGGGCAGCCATTGCCGCCCTTGTGCGATCCCCGGATCGCCGATGCGAACCCGTGCATCCATCCACCCGGCCTGTTCTCCTGGTGCGTGTTCGTTGACCACCTCGCGCAACCACCGCGCCGACCATCAAGTGGTCGTCACCGTCCAGTCTGCGATTGCCTTTCACATCGAACACTTCACAATAGCAGTGCAGATATGCTGGTGGTTTTTATTTCTCTTAAATGATACACAAGTCGCCTCCTGTCTTACCTGCCAACTCCTAGAGCACCCGGCCTGCCGCACGCCTATCACTGAGTGTCCGCGACCAACGAACGACTTTGTTCCCGTCAATGCCGATTAGAACCCTTGTCCGACCTGGCATCGCCCCGCTCTGCCCGTCACAGCGACACTTCATAGCAGCAAGGTCAGCATCCCTTTCGCATGAAAAATGAAGGCATGATATTGACGGACTTGCCTGTAGACCTTTGCGCCGTCTAGAGTTCGCCACCGACGCCCGTGGTAGATAATTTAAAGACTGCAAAAACCGACGTCTCTCATTAGATCCCGGCGGGATTATGCTCCTGGAAAGTTAGCGCAGGTTTTGCATACATTCGCTCTTGTCTAGTTAACGGACTAGCAGGTGCAAACTATGTCAAATATATTATCGATATCGATAAGCTCGATCTGCCCGCTAAGTCGAACGAGTCCCCTAAGGTATCTAAGGTATGTCATATAGTCTTTAGGGCTTCTGATATTCTAGATAAAGAGGTAGTCCTAGAAGAAGGTCTGGGGGTACTCCTTAATATTTCCTTTCTCGATCGTGTAATTCCTCGGCAGGTATGTCTAAAATGGCTCCTTTGCAAGGACCACTACGCGCGCCATTAGGTACTTTTGAGCGACATGTCTTCTCTATATTAGTTCGAGACTAAAGGCTAGCAGCCACGCGCATACGGAAGAGTACTCACGTTACCCATGTGATAGCTCCACTGCCCGTATAGAGTATGTTCTTCGGGTCGTTAACGGTCGAGTTAAATAATCTTTCCCCGGCGAGGCAGAAGAATAGGTTTTGTCTTTAGAAGTTAGCGCCACGTTATGCCAAGATAGTATTACTCACTCGCAATCGTCGGCCTAGAGTCGGTATTGCACTTAGTATTCGTCAAGGTCACCATCGGCGCCGAGTAATATTATGCTAGACCGTCCGGAATAGTCGCTAGCATAGCCTAAGCTTACCGTAGAGCCTATTAAAAACGAGTCATGGGCTCTGCCCGGCGATTAGTAGAGAGTGCTATCGTCGCCTTATAGTTTATAGCGCAAGTCAAACGCCTATAGTAAAGTTATCGAACTATAGTTAGGCTCGTCTTCGTTGCTTATAGTTAGAGATGCTATACTCTCTTCGATATACTGCGTATATTATAGCCTTATATTAGTATCTAAGTCGCTCTCCCTAAATATTATTAGCTATATTAGTATATAGAAAGGGCCGTAAGACTCTTACTAGCTAGTATTACTTCTAATACTAAGGTAGCTACTAGCGAATAAAACCATAACTCTCTTTAGCCTCCTTAGTCCTATCCTTATATATTTATTACCCTAAAACTATTAGTAACTAAGGGGACTAAGAAGAATATTAATAAGATACCGTATAATAATATCTAGGGCGTTATAGGCTAACCCTAGGTTAAGATTGCCTATCCTAGACAGAGGAGATATATAGCTATCTATTATAAAGCAGGGTAAAGAGCGGTTAGCGTTCGCTAAAAGTGCAGAAAGGCAACCGGGCTATAGCAGTTACCTTATTCTTATAAGGGCGCCGGGTTAAGCACTGCCGGCGATATCGTAGAGACATATTCACCCGAAGCCACTAATAAGTGCTCTTCCTAGCGGCATCTTCCCTAACGAATTAAGTTAGAGCAGTACTCAGTAGCGCTATAATAACTAGACATCCCTAAGCGACGTAATATAAGAAGTAGGTCGTTATAAGGTTATAGAAAAGGGATACGTCCCCTAAGTATATGGTCGGAGGCGAGGTACCTATAAATTATACGACGTGGGGTATGTCTAACTTATACTTAGCTGCCTAAACTAACGCACACCTATATTTAAACTTAGTACTCAGCTGCCCGAACTAACGCACACTGCTTTTAACTTATACTCTTAGCTATTCACGCGCTATTTTCTAAAACTATTAACTACCCCGAGTAGCTATAGACTATACTACCGCTTAGATTAATGCTCGTAATACCTTGCGGTATTACCTTAAACCGCGTGGCAGAAGGGTAGCTCTAGTAGGCAAGGAAGTCCTATGCTATCGCTATAAGAGTAAGTAATTCCTTAACTTAGACCTCGCTATATTTATTAATCTTTATACTAGACTTCCTCCCCTTTATCTCGCTAAAGTAATATAGGCTCTAAAGGTTATCGAGGAGTATAGCGGCAACGTCGGTATATTTAATATATTCTAGCTAGGACTATATTAAGAGGGTAGAGACAAGAAACCTCTATAGGCTACTTTATTCCTTATCGGTATGCTAGATCTCTACCCCTTAAAGCTTATTATTCTAACTCAAGAAGAAGCTATAGAATACGCACTTTCTAATATACTTTATCTCTAGGAGAATCTACTAGGTACTATTATCGATAGGTTCTCACGCTATATTTCCTAGTTAAAGAAGGCATTATATAACCCTAAGACTAAGAAGAAATAGGGATTGAATCGGGATTTAGATATAGAGTAGCTAGTTTATGCGGGTTTATAGTCGCTAGCTATCGACGATTATAGTTCTATATAGTCTCGTAAGTAAAAGATAAGTAATATAGAGAAGAAACTAGGAAGAAATATTCCGCCGCCAGATTATGCGTCGATTAATTTCGCGGGTAACAAATAGATCATCCACCTTCGAAACCTACTCAGCCTATATCCTGCAGTATCCTATGCGGAACAGTAGCGTACGTCTTCCGGCATTCTATATAGCTCAGACGGACTATGCTAATTTTAAACTATAGGCATCCCAGAAACGAGAGCTTAAGCTACTAGTGTGAGCTTCGGTCTATTAGCGATAGGGTCACCGGATATAGCGCTATCGTTAGACATCCACGGGCTTGTACTTTCTTAAAGCATTAAACCTATCGAGCCGGCGGCTACTAAGCTAGCCCGATATAACGATACGAAAATATATCCTAATTAATCCCTTTATCGCTAAGGAAGAATTTTAAATATTTAATAGCTAAGGCTTAATATTAACTATCTTGCTATGCCTTATAGTTCTACACGACGGGCCTATATATCGGCCGATAACCTAGAAATATATACGAGGTCGATCGTTACGCCTAGCGGGATAATAACTATTATAGACTCGGTAACTCGGATAGATATTCCTCGTACTAATTATAGCATTACTATTCCTAAACTATCTTAGATCTCTAGAGGATCGTTCGCTATGCCCTACCCCTAAATAAATATTATGTCGGTAGGATAGGATATTACGAGAGGTTTATATATATAGCCGCGTAGTCTCGTTATACCTACTCTCTATATACCGTCTTATTAGTAGGTGCTTTATTTTAGAGCGAGCTACCTACCGTTCCCCTTAGGGTGTATAACGTAGCTATGAGATATATGCATTTTAACCCGAGAACTTGCTAGTCTATATAGACCTCGGAACCTTACATCGTTCCAAAAGGCGCAGTCTCTAGGTATACCCTAATGTCTGTGAGGACACTCTTGTCGACAGGTATTTGACGGACCTCCAGATGACGCATCGCTCTGGCGCGGCGAAGACACAGAGGGCAGTCGAAGCAGCTGCAGCGCGTCAAGTATCGGAGGTGAAACGAAGCTCTGGATCCGGCCGAGATACGAGTCGGGGATTTGCTTGGCAGAGTATCTGGGATTTTGGGCGATGGCCGTCATGTACAGGGTCGCAGTCGCGGAAGTGTGTTCGGCTTCTCGTGCAGCCGAAGCAGCCAAAGACGAGGAGCGCGCGATGCGGGGTTTACGTACAGTGGAGGTGCGCTCCCACTGTCCACCAGGCTCGCCATGCCGCGAGCTCGTGCCTCAGGTCAGCAAGTTGGCGATGTATTGTCCGCCGTGCTCATCCAATAGAGCGCTGGATTCGATAGACATGGCATTCAACGTCTTGCTCTGGAACAATTGTTGGGCATGGGTGGTTCTAAACTCTGGGCAGCTTAAGCTTGCGACCTGGCCCAGTGACCACCAGCCGCCCTTGACTACTGTTTACCCTGCAGCCCAACCCACTGAGCCCTGATCACTTGCGTCTCTGGACGTACTGCACTATTCTGCACGATCGCAAGAGAAAGGATCCGTATTACTGTACAAATGGTTGCTCGATGCACGCGCCGTGGTCGGCTAAGCCTGGGAAGTTTGGAGGCTATCCGTCAGTTCCAAGTCCACTAAAGAAGCAGTGGACATCCCGTGGCCGCCTACTCTCGGCCATTTGGTGACTCCCGTCTCAAAGCTCAAGGATGCCAAGAACAGCGCAGCTGAAGAGCGGCTATAAGTCAATAATGGCGTAATCCAATATTAGCCTGTTCGGTGTTGCAAACACTGCAGCGTCGCAGACGTGTTGATGCCACGGAGATGGCTTGAACACATCCAAGCCATTGTCGGCTCATTCTTGATCATTGCCACCAGGCTTCGTCAAGATTATGGCGTTAAATCAACGTCCTTACTACAGTACCCATTTACTGTATAAGCTTAGCTCCAAGTATTTATACAAGGACTCGTCGCACCCAACGCTCTTGACATCGCCAGAAGTCATCCGCTCGTACCTACCATGGCCGATACTGCACACTCCACTACGGCTGCACAGCATGCCAACCCCAAAGAAAATCGCCCTGCCGGTCGGCTACTCGCTCCGGAGCTTACCCCCGGCGTCGAGGATGGCAGGATCGCAGCAGAGCTGGCCCGAATGGCAGCAGAGAAACCACAGATCGGAGCTTCCTCCACTGATCCGCCGAAGGAAGATTTAGCATCAAGCCGTTCTGCCCGGCTTGATTTTCTCACGCTGTGTCAGAGGTTAGACTCGATGCTTCACGGTCTCTTATGATGATAACCCAGGACCTCATCTAGTCTGTACCGATCGAGATCTGGCTTCTGGTGACTAAGTTTCTCCCCCGAGGAGCCTTCAATGCTCTCGCTCGAACGGACCGACACCTATATGCTCCACTTAACTACCACTTATACTGCAAATATGCGTTTTATAATAACGCAGCTTTCGTATGGGCAGTTTTGTACGACAGAATCTGGCTAGTGAAGAAAGCGTTGAGCGTGCTTGATAGTACTGGCTCTAGGAACTGGCTATGCAATACTACAGTCCTCGTGTTTGCTGCTTGTATGGGTCGTAAGACCATCTTCAAACTGCTTCTAGAGCAAACCCCGATGATACATTAGGGGATGGTCACTATAGCTCTGCTCTTCGGCGAGCGTGGGACTGCTTAGCGCCTAGTTGTCGAAGGCAAGCTCGACCCTAACGTAACGGACCGACTCGGACGAACACGACTCTGGCGGGCTTCCGACGGAGGGGATTACGACCTCGTCGACTTCCTCCTGGGCATAAACAGCGTCTAAGTCACCAAGGCGGATTATGAGAACCACTCACCGCTTTTTCGGGCCGTGATTAATTAACATAACCGGGTTGTCGAGTCTTCCTTTAATCTAGCGGAGTTTGATGGGGAGGAAACGAGTGGGTTGACTCGTGAGAGGCGATCTTTTCTTTGCATTCTTCCGCTAACTATCGTCGGTCACTTGTCTGTTTTATAGAGCAGCTCTAACGACGATAAAGATAGCGACGGCGTCGAAATCGTTATCTTATTCTTCGAAAAACGGCGCAGACGCGGCTAACAATAGAATTAGGGTGGAACTATATAACAAATGGCACTGGTATAACGAGTCGTACTTGATTAATGAACTATTATGCTTTATCTACTAGCTGCTCCTTAATACCCGCTAGATTCAGGTCCTATCTATCTACGAAGCTTATTTTGCCTTGCTTAATATCAGAAACAATGTCTACATCGATACAACTTGTGTATATCTCCGCTTTTCCTTCAGGCAATGCGTCGCTTGGTGCTATTAGCCAGTCCCAAACCTAATAGAGACTGTAACGACGGCGTATGTCTAGGGGCAGCCGAAGATCATTTTAATACTATAAGTCGGCACCCTGAGGATCTATGGCGACTTTGTGGTATCTATTTTGCCTTTCCTTAGAGATGGGACCTTTATTTATCTGGTAATACTGCCTATTATCAAACCTCCGAGACACGAGAAGGCGCCCGCGTCCGTCTCCTCCCGTGCCATGCTTATTCCAGACTCGATAGATCGAGGCAAGAGTATCCTCATCAGACGGGCTAGATGTCCCATATATATACACGGTTCCGCTATCCTTTTTTTGAGGAGTGAGTTGGGGTAAAGTTACGTGGCTATTTTCCTAATATTAGAGAGCTATGAATGCCCCGGGCCATGCTTGTAGCGACGGAAACTCCATCGTGTAGTTTCCAATCGTCTGGGTTGCTTTGTAAATTCGGTCTATGGGTGTAATGCCGCTTTTAGAGCTTTGAGGTAGGAGGTGCTGCATCTGAAAATCGTTGAAGGATGCATCTAGACGTGAAACGGTGCCACGGGCATACCCGGGTGCTCCTACTATTGCGCCGTCAGTGTAGAAGACTATGAGTCTTTCGACCCACGAATAGGATATTGATAGTGCGGCTATATAAAGAAGAAGTATCGCTTGTTTGCGAGCTATGTTGTTTGCAGATGAAGCGAGCCTAGAGGTGATTATAGCGGGCCTCCTTGTATTTATTTATCACGACGTTAGCGCGGGTTAAAATAAAATGGCCAAGCCCCGTCAAGAGGGGCGGGTTAAAATAAAATGGCCAGCCCCCGTCAAGAGTGGCGGGTTAAAATAAAATGGCCAGCCCCTGTCAAGAGTGGATGAAGTGCTATGTGTGCAGTTGCGTAACATGCTCTCAGGACCGGTGGTATAGCATACTATGTGGCGCTCTCTGTACTGCTCTGTGTTGCTGCTATGGCTCCGTATGGCTCCGTATGGGTCTGTATGTCGCCGGGCCCCAGGGTGTGTGGTGCTTTATATGGCTCCGTATGGCTCCGTATGGCTCCGTATGGGTCTGTATGGCGCCGGGCCGCAGGGTGTGGTACGCCGTATGGCTCTGTATTGCTCCGTATGGGTCTATATGGCGCCGGGCCCCAGGGTGTATGGTGCTTTGTATGGCTCCGTATGGCTCCGTATGGGTCTGTATGGCGCCGGGCCGCAGGGTGTGGTACGCCGTATGGCTCTGTATTGCTCCGTATGGGTCTGTATGGCGCTGGGCCCCAGGGTGTGGCTCAGTGTCCTTGGCATGGTGCCCTGTGCAAACTAGCCTATGGAGCTCCGAGGTGTCTGACCACCGTGACGTATCACGCTTCTTGGCACCCACAACTAAAATCAAGTAAGCTATTGGTGTACCTGGCTTGGGGTGACATTAAAATTCAATATTGAATATTAGACGGCATAAATAAAAAGACAAGACATGGGTAAATACTAGTATAAATTGTGGGTGAATCTTCCTACAAACTTACTACGAACTGGACCAAACTCGTATTAGCATGGGATACCATAATTTGGCAGAGCTAACGCGACGCTTGGCGATGCTGGGCGTTAACGACGGCGCCGGCAGCGCCGTCACGCCCAAAGTTTCGGATTTACGAGCTTCCTACTTGTCCGACACCACCTGCGTAGCAATTCATGTCCCTCTAAATGTCTATGACCTTGAGGGCGATGCTTTAATGCGTGATGATGGCGAGAACACCGCAGGACATATCTATGGTGGCAATGACCTAACCCGAGGTATGTTTTGCCGTAGTATTACTGGAGTTGATTTGAGCTGACTGCGGGAGCTACTAATCAATAAGATATTTTAAGAGCAAGGAGTTAATCGGGACTCTTAAATGCGATGCTACGTTGTAAGAACGGCTCTGGATCTATTGGAAAGAGACAAAGGGGTGGAAGAACGATGGCACGGCCCTAAGCTCTGGGTTTTTGCCGCAGGTTTATTAGAAGCGATGCTATCTACTATTTTTTGCAAACCTGGGAGCGTACGTTGGCTGCCTGGGCGTCTTTGCTGCGTATCACTACACTCCCACCGGACGACTCTGTCACTATACTTAACTTGACTGTGGCAGCTTAAGCTATAGATAGTGTTATCGCTGGCAAAATGGAGCCAGAACTCCTACCAAAATTTAGCTATGTATAGCTTTTTAAATTCTTAGAGTCTTTGAAGTCTAGGATTAATGACGACAAATCGCTGGGATTAATCGCCCGTTAACCGACACTTCGCGACAGTACCCGTGCCTATGATATCTATAACGGTGCCCAAGTTGTGCCTTCTAAGAGGGAGACTCTACGGCGCGCCAGGTAAATAGGTGGGCGATTCGAGGAAGTTTTAATTGAATCTCCTCTTCTCTTGATTATCTTCTCCAAGATAGCGGACACGTTCGCGTACGTACTTCCTATTTGAAAATTTTTAGAAAGCTCACTTGTTACAGGGACCCATCGAAAGTAGATAACCCTACCTTCGTAGCGTTGGCCACTAAAGCTCGCGAAGATATCCCAAGGGAGCTCACGAAGGTCTGTGAAATTTTATCCACGAAGGTAGAGGAAGCGATAAAATCAGGGACATCTTATAATTAATATCTGGGGCAGGGTACGGCGGATGAAATTAGACGGTACTTGACTTAGAGTTTAATACACATTATAGCAAGACTGCTGACGATAAGATTATATATGTTGGCTCTATGAAGTTTGCGGCTACTGCAAAACGGTCCCATACCTGTGAGATTGCATATCCCCTGACCAGCGTATGCTGATTCACTGGTAATTGTCTGGGCTCATTCCCACGCCCTTTAAAATCGGAGCTGCATGTTGGGCGCCGCGTGCCTGTAGATGTGTTTATAGTTAAATTTAGCGGTGCTAAGTAGCTCGGACGTCGAGGCGAGGCTGCTACTAAATTTAGCAAACCTGTCAACCTTGACCATGTAGACTTAATAGATTAAAATAAGACGGCGCAAAGTGGCATTACGTCGAGGTCTACGCGCGGGACTCGACTGGGAGATCGTCGAATGGTAATTTGCTGTAGAAATGACTACTGCAAGTATTCATATCTTGGCTTATCTATAAAACCCTCCTTCTGGCGATGAGTTAATGTTCTAACTAGGCGTAACTCCTTTTCATAACGTTATCGGCAGCCGTGTTTCTACCTGACGAGCTTCTCATGATTCTTATATACGTCTAGTCTTCTAACGAACTCTCACGCGTAAAAAACACTATCTTATCCTGCCGGCGTCCACTACTAGCATGTCACGCCCTTGAAGCTGTGACGGGAGGTGCGACTATACGATTTTGGTCTTGTCGGGTGTTCTAACGTATTTCACCCGAAAAACACTTTGCCGCCTGATAGGAATTATAAGACTGAATCTACGAGTATTCAAGATTTTGGCTCGCCCCTAAATTTCGCTCCTTGAGCGACGATACGCTCTAGACGAGTGTAGTGCCTTGTTACTTCGTTATCAATAGTCATGTTACTCTCTACGTGACGAGCTTCTTCTCGCGAGTGTATTAGACGTTTATACTTCTGATGATAGCGGTGTTAAGTGGAAGAAAGGAGAAATAATGGAACGGAGATTCATTATTAACTACTGGTACGGGCCTGGACACACTTTAATATTATTCCTACTCTTTCTCCTACTTCTAGACCTTCGATGCCTAAATGGAATTGTTAAGAGCAATATTAGCTTTATTAGCCTCTAATGCTTCGCGTACCTGTTTATTGATCGTATCTATTTGTACGACCTTCTTCGCATGGGGCCAGAGCACTGAAAATGCAGGCTCGATAGAAGGGAGCAATTTTGCTAGACGGGGTCGATGCTACTTAATGTGCTCGGACATTGATTGAATATCTTCGTCTGAGTACTCATACCCTTCGCTAAAACGCTGGTCAGTTTCTATTCTTTATAAGGGCAAAGCGAAACGAATACTATATTAGTGAAAGACTGCCCGTTAATGAGGATCTGTCCTTTAATGTGGCCAGCCGCAGCGGCCTTAGCTGATTCTACTATGTCGAAAACTTTTAGTGCTGTAGCGTCTTCTAAGTCTTTCATGAATCTAGTAACAGTTTTGCTAATTTTATCCTCTGACTGAGGAAATTTTTCTCGAAAGAAGGCAGTAGCTTGTTTGCGAATTCGATCGCGAATCGCATTATCTAGTTAAGACATCTGGCTGGCAGTCGCGTCTATTTTGGTAAGAAGGAAGAAATCTAGTCTAAGCTTGGTAAGTTGAGGCAACTCCCTATCGTTGTCGGGTAGTCGAGTTTATATATACTTATCCAGACGACTCATGAGTCCACTGGGCACTCCTAGAGCAGGCAGCGGGAGAGACCTGGGTACGCGTCATCCCGTGAGAAGATGGTAGGGTTATTGGGACAGAGGTTAGTGATTGGTTTGATACGCGCCTTATGCATACGAGGGTCGATAATGGAGACCGAGAGCAGACCGAAGGTTGGTGGGTTCCCGACACCTGTGGAGAACGGCGGCTGCAGCGGCAACGGCAAATGTGGGTCTGCGGCTCCGGTCACCTCCGAATACGTGTAGTGTACCTCGGCGGTAAGGGCGTCGGCGTCGGGGCCAGGTTCTAGGATAGCCTCCTGCACGGTTAGCTAAAATAGAAACAGACGCCTAGATGACGCGGTCCAGGCCAGTGCTCCCCGCCTTTAAGCACTTAAATTGGGCGGATTAAAATAAGAACGATTGGTACAATTAGTATTAGTAGGGCGTGCGCACGGCAAACGACTTAAACTACCTCGGGCCATCCTTTAATACAATCTGCGTTACTAAGACTTGCCGGGCGCCCGTGGTTATAGTTAAATTTAGCGGCGCAAGCACTGAGGCAAGACTGCCACTAAATTTGGCAAACCTGCCAACCTTAACCAAGTATATCCTATAATTAAAATAAAACGACGCAAACTGGCGTTGTGTAAAGGCTTTTACGTGGGACTCGACTAGGCGCATCGTCGAACGGTATATTGCTATAGAAAAGACTACTATAAGTATTCATATCTTGACTCGTTCTTAAAACCCTCCTTCTGGCGATGAGTTAATGTTCTAACCAGGCGCAACTCCTTGTCACAACGTCATCGGCAGTTATGTTACTCTCTCTACCTGACGAGCTTCTCCTTATGATTCTTACACACGTCTATTCTTTAGATGAACCCTCATGCGTAAATAATACCATCTTGTCCTGAGGGCTCGTTTGCAAGAGGCTCGGCAATGTTGGACAGGGCTTCGCTTTCCAACGAATCAGTTTCCTGCTCGATAAAATCGGATGCAAGCGACTAGTCGAACTGTCGCTGTCTCCTTTGCGGAAAGAGGTCCGAGAGCTCAATTGCTATTTCGACCCCTTTGATGAGAAGCTAGCTTTGTCCCGGGAAGCATTCAATAATGCCCACTGCTTTAACCTAACCCTAAGCATTCGAGTATCATCGCCGCGGGTATCGTTTCCAACGTATGCTAGAGCAAGATCATCAGCACATATCGCAGCTCACTGCTGCTGTATCAAGATTCCACAACTTACGCGCTGTCAAGTTATCACGGGCCAGGGCATATTACGCGGAGCGGGACGACGTGTGTAACTCCCCTACGAAGCTTTCTAAGTCTGCTATTACGCATTGGCTCTTCGAGGCTATCATAGATGCTCTCGCCGCGGTAGAGATTAGTATCGAAAGCCTAGCATTAGGAAGCTTCGAGTCGAGCCGTGTTTATATAGATGATCACGGTCTCGTCGGTACTATTCAGTAGATTTCTCTAGATAACTACGGCAAATATCGGCGAGCGTTTCGGAAGCTTAAGACGCTGAAAATACACCTGTCAGAGGACCGATCACGCTTAGACGACGATGATGGCGACGGCTAGGTTGTAAACTACCGGGGGTTATCTACCTTGATACGATCTGCGGCCTTGTTAGAGGAACTAAAACTTTCATTCCTAATGCCTTGTATCCCGGCCCTCCTAGCGGAATTCCTGCACTCTCTTGACATCCCCAATTTGAGAATACTGGATTTGGAGTCCACGACTTTCCACGAGCCAAGCTACTTGCTTAGGCTTCTATCTAAACACGCGTTAACATTGACAATAGTGCATTTTCTGTGTCTTTGTCTCGAAGTCGGCTCTTGGGAGACAGTCTTCTTTGGAATGAGAGCTGCCTTAACCATAACGTCCGGCAGCATAAGGTGTTTCTACATAGGGGACACCGACCTAGAAGAACTTTGTCTAGGGGACCGAGTTACGGGCTTCGAACAAGCAGTTGGCCACTTCATTTAGAAAAAGACCGATACTAACCCATTCGCCCTGCTTGAACCAAACTTGAGAGAGCAGTTCAGCTTTGGGCTTTCGGACGTGGACTGGGATTTTGATTGACGAGTGGACTAGATGGACTGACCGGGAAGCCATTGTAATATACTCAGTCGCAAATATGACTCTGCTACTTAAAGCTTGATGATTATCTTGTAAGTAATGACGACCATTACTCTAGCAAGGCTCCTAACAAGTCCCACAGAAGCCGACCATGCGTAGGAGTCTTCGCATCATTACTTTCCAGATATTGGTTCTGATTAACGAGTAGGCTGGTTGGAAGACATCACAGGTACTTCAGTTGAAAAACAGTGTTTAGCTATACCTCAAACTTGGCGTGCTAGACCTATCTTTCGCGTAGTCTATGGCGACAATATGTGGTATGCAGCACGCGTCCGCTCTATCGTGCTAGCAAGGAAGAGCAAACTCTGATTGACATATTAAGAGGAAGTACAGGGATACTAATACTCTGGCTAAACTGCAAATACATAAATAAAAGCGAGTCTATTATTTCTGTCCGGCGGCTTCATGTATAGAAGTTGTAGCTAGACGGTGGGCGTCCAATGCTTAATCTTTAGGCTCGGTAAAAGCACCAACTCATACATAGCATATGCTGTAAGAGAAAACAAGAACAACCCCCCGATGATCGCCATGCTGATGATCGTAGTTACGGACCATTGCCCGTCTTGCATGCCATAAACGTTGAGAAGTGTTGACACTAACCCCATTACCGAATGCAGCACTGTTGGGCTTAAGATGGGTTAGCTAGGCCGTACCGAAGAGGCGAGGCGACTTACACGATGAGGTAACGGTTGATCTATAAGTAGTTGCGATGCCACTTCACCCAGAGCCACCCTATGCCTACCGTTGCGATCAAACAGGCGAAAGAAGCGATGAAGATTAGCGGGATGTTGCGCATGGCTTTCACGACAGCCTTCCCGATATCGCCGGTCTTCTCAGGTGCATCTAGATAGCGCACGGAAGCGTACGTGGATGGGGACACTAGAAAGCCTGCTAACAAGAGCCAGGAGAAGAAACCAGCAAGACCAAAATGATATGGCTGTATCTTGTCTATGTGGAGAATCATCTTGTCGTAGTTAGATAGCGAATGCACATCAAGCCGGTCTATCCCTCCCGGACCGCTCGTGTGCTGGATCTGGCTGCTGTTTGGGCCGGGCATGGCTGCGCAATGACGTTAGGGGCCATCCGCCAAAAGGCGAGACAAACTAGCCCCCGGCACTGCTTTATGGCGGATGGACCCCGTTGTCCCACCAGGACGCATGCGCTAATGAAACCGAGTCCATTAAAACAAGCGTTCTAAAATAAACTCGAGCACACATCCGCTAGCATTACTGTAACCATTTTGCTCTGAGAGTGTTAATTTTAATGCTCGGCAGTACTCCCACCTGCGGCCCCTACCTCTGGCCTTGCTTTCTCACAAAGACTGTAGTGTCAATCGGGCAAAACGCCAGTGTAACTGGCTAGAGTAGCCAAGCGGAAGAGTTTGGGAGATGGAAAGCATTGTTGTAGATAGCCCTGTTAATAGTCTATATCAAATATTCATGATGTAAAGGAACTGCTATAATACCAGCGTCTCCTTCATAGACCTGTTGGGCGACGGCTCAGTTACCGGGCACTCGTAGATGTAGGTGTGCCCCGTAGTACTTTAGGTGGTGGAGGTTACTGGTAGGGTGCTTGATGTCGCGCTCAGCCGAGTCCTACCGCTGTTGTCCAAATACTAGCAACTGCCTAAGGGACCGCTAGCGGGTTACTAATAACTATAACCTAACGCACTGCTGCGGTGCTGGTAATAGCTGAGGAGGTCACTATTCGGGTGCTAGTAACCGC
>PKSG01000772.1:15645-32303 GCA_002916505.1 Tolypocladium paradoxum
GCAACTTAGGGCTGCTAGTAACCCCCCCGCAAAAGCTACTAGTATGGAAGCGATGCTGGTAACCGCAAGTGTAAGAATACTAGTAGCCGGGGGCAGCTGGTAGCCAACCGAAGAACTGTTGGTAGTAACTAATGAGGGTGCATTTGCTGGTACTATGGACCTGCTGGTTACTCGGTAACCGCTGAAGGTGATGTGGCTGGTAACCTCTGGATTAGAAGGCTCTAAGTGCTAGTAATAGCCCCCTGTGCCGCCCGTCGGTTACTGGTAACCAGGGACCGTGGTTTGCTAAGAAACCACCCCGCCCCTACCCGAATAACCAGAAATAACACGCCTGAGCTGCTACGACTCCCTTCCACTAGCGTTTACAATCGCGTAAGGGACGACGATATTGCGTGTTGTAGTCTATTTCTCCTATTAAACCCAAACAAGTCACATAATCTGCCGAATGTCCTGCTATTGAAGGTGTCCTGTTGGAGGAGACTGCCCTGAATAGACTGCCCTGCCCTGTCCTGTTATACCCTGTCCTGTGAAGGAAGATGCCCTGTC
Source organism: Tolypocladium paradoxum (assembly GCA_002916505.1). Taxonomy (NCBI): domain Eukaryota; kingdom Fungi; phylum Ascomycota; class Sordariomycetes; order Hypocreales; family Ophiocordycipitaceae; genus Tolypocladium; species Tolypocladium paradoxum. The sequence continues at coordinate 16,192 of PKSG01000772.1, forward strand.
CTGTTGGAGGAATGGACCGCCCTGCCCTGCCCTGTCGGGATGTAGATCTCCTCAGCTATCTTCGGTTTGGTTTGTCCTGGCGAGGTATGCCTCGATATCCTCGTGGAATTGCTGCGGGATAGCTTTCCGTGTGAGCCACCAAATCCTGCCCCGTTCGTCGATGCATGCGTACTCCCTCACAGTAGGATTATCGCTAGATGCCCTGTCATCGTCGATGTATTGTAAGTTGATGTTGCTAATCATTGAGGCTTCTTCCTTGAAGGTGCTATCGCTAGGGGGGAGTTGTCTCTTGGGAGCTTTGCCGTCTTTCGGCATCTTCGGATTCTTGGGGGCTTTGTGGCGAGTCGATTTCTATACTCCTGATCCCCTAGGAGCTTTGACACCAGTGGACAGCCTTGCCGTTTGCTTGGTCTTTGCCATTATTTCGAAAGGTGGAAGAAGAGATAGATGGGCAACTGTTAGGAGGAGGGTGGTGAATGGGGGCTGGCGGGATTATGGGAAGAGGACGATGGCGAACGGATAGGAGGGAAAGGGGCATACTTTATACCCTCGTCTGTCTGCCTTTCGGTTGAGGCATCGATGCATCCTGACAACGGTCTGCGGGATGGCGAGCTCTCCGATACGTCAAACCTCGCGCCTAATTAGTGTCATTTCTTAACAGCAGACATAGAGTTGACATAGTCGATATGGCTTTGGTGCTACGTGGTTTGGCCGGTGGCTATTATTACCGGGGTCTCGAGGTATTGGGCTGCAAGGGCGTTCTGTGCCCGTAGCACTAGAAGAGGAGGAACTAGAGGATGGGGGACACTGTCCCAGCTGGTGCTTTGTAACATGAAGCGGCTAGCTTATTATAGGTGAATTAAAGCACCTTGTCTACAAAGACTATAGGACACTAGATAATGCATAGCTCGACGATCGCCGGGAATATAGAGCTCAAGTCTGGCAACTGATATAAAATAATGTGTATTCTTATGGCCTACTCCTTGATATATACTTAGTAAAACAAACTATCTTCCGTAAGGTCGATACAAGAGATACCGCGATGCTCGCTAACGGGATAAAAACGTCTATTCACCACGATCTAGCCCCGAAATTCCGGGAACGACTCCTCGCATAGCGCTATAAAGCTCTCGTCGGAGAGATCAGGAGCCATCGTGGGCCACGGTTGCAACACAGACTTGTTAAGTTCGGTCCAATGCTGCGAGCCCTCTCGGATATGTGAGGGATCATTATTGGGGAGGTGATAGCCCGAGGTTGGTGACTGGCTGGGACTGTCTGCATCTAACGCCGGAGCATCGTCGCTGGGCCAGAGCATTAAGCTCTCCCAGAAGAAATCGTGAGGGTAGTAGCCCGAGGTTGGTGGCTGGTTAGGGCTGTCGGCATCGGACGCGGGAGCATTCTAAAGTAGAGAGCTCTCGCTGGTGGATGGATTGGGGAGGTGATAGCCTAAGGTTGGTGACTGGTTGGGACTATAGGCATTAGCCATGGTAGCATCGTCATCACTGCCCTAAAATACGTCGCTGAGTATGGCACGGAAGAGCTGAGGAGTTGTTGCTATGTTGCTATACGTGGCGAACACACTGGCCACTGTCGTCGAGGGTAGCGTTGTAGTGTGCGAGGGAGTGAGGAGTTGGTAGTTGCTGTTAAGTTGTAGTGGTGTCGAGAAACTAAATAGAGATGGAAGGATGAAGGAGAAGAGACATAGCGAGAGGGGAGGCGGCCCCTATATATACATGTTAAGTCTGCCTGGCCGCTTGGAAGGCCATGATGTCCCGTGATAGTATATGGACAATAGGGGTTGCGAGGCGTGCGCCTTCGGTTGGCCATGGCTGCGGCGGTTACTATAAGGCAAGGCATGTTGTTGTAGTGGTTGCGACACGGTCATCCGTGAAAAGGGGGGTAGTAGTGAGGAAGTGTGAGATGACCTCGATACGGGGAAGTGTGAGATGACTCTTAGGAGCGACTTCCTAAGAAGTCGCACTAGGTAAGCTGAAGGCTCAGGGTCCGCTATACCTCATAGCGGACGGTCTCTGATGTGTCCTCTTAGTAAAGCCCAAGTATTAGGCTCTCAGTCAGTTGATTCTAGCTCTCCCACTTGCGATCGTCTACGCACGTACCTGGATCCTGATCTCTCCCCTGCCGTACGTTGGCTAAGGCGGTGTAGCCGTATGCGTGGCCCGCTATCGAGTATATAATCACCAGATCCCCCTAGCGATCCTATCTCTCCACGTCTATCTACTTTTTTTCCTTTACTTCATGGTCTGTCCTAGAGAAGCAGGGATGCCTGTACGACAAACTACCGCTATGGCAAAGAAGACGATGATCCATGTGAGCCAGGATTCCCATAATGACTTGGAAGGCATAGCAAATTCCGTGAGTCTGGTAAAGAGAGTAGTAGTGCTGCTAGGTGCTGGGGTCAGCACGGCAGTAGGTATTCTAGTTCGTGGCTCTATTCTAATATATCCATAACGCGCTGACTGAGGCAGGACTTCCGCTCTCTGGGCGGGCTGTACGCGAAGGGGATGCGTTTTGAAGCGGAGGACCTGATAGACCCGAAAAAGAGAGCGCAGACTGTCAAAGATCTCCTCGAGCTTTGGCAGACCGCCATGAAAGCGCTGCTAACGAAGACACACGGGCTTATCCGTATGTTGCGAGAAGGAGGTTAGCTCCAACGATGCTATACCCAAAATTTCGACATGCTTGAGCAAAAGGCTGGTCTTTCCACCGATATTCGCAAGTCTAACGTAGACTGCGTCTATCTGCACGGTTCTCTTCGTCACCTACGTTGCCCCTTATGTTGCGTAACCTTCGACTGGAGCAAGCACGAGCAGAGCATCTGCGCTAGAAGCGATCTCCCTTGCCCAGACTGTAGCAAAAAATGCGAGGAGAGGAAGAAATAAGGGAAGCGGAGCATTACCATCGGCCACCTTCGACTAGATATCGTATTTTCGGGTAAAGAACACCCCCAAGGCGAGGACGTCGAAGAGTTAATCGAGAAGGACATCGCGGCTTGCCTAGATCTCTTTCTTATCATTGGCGCAAGTCTTACTCATAGGGGGCCGTTGAACTTGGCTAGGAAGTTCGCTCGCGCGGTCCGCGCTCGAGGAGGAAACGTAGTGTATGTTAGCCTCTTGGAGCCATCTCTAAGCCGATGGCGTAGCTTGGTTGATTATCTGGTCCTTTGGGAGTATGATAGCTGGGTTCGGGACCTAGAGAGTCGGAAGCCTGAGGTTAATATCGAGGACGGAGCTTGTAAGGGATACTGGAGCAATAATGTTGGGATGACGCCGAACAACCCTATCGTTTTGGATTGAGCATGGAGCTAACCTTGACGAGCGCTTTCTTTGAGAAGTAGTAAAAATTAATTAAGATCTCGATAACTCCCTTTATATACATATTAACGCGGACGTGTTCCTGGACCCGGAGTTCCTCTTGTTTTGAGCGGCTCTTCGGCTCCTCGTCAAAGGGATGTCAGCCCATAGACACGTGCTGTCGACCCAACCTCCTACTTTCCCACGTAGCCTCGCCCACCGTAGCCGGCGCCGGTCTACCTCGCCCTCGGGCGCTAGCTACCGGTACCGGTCGAATGACTTCGTATGCTAGCTCCTCCTGGACCGCGACTTCCCAGGAAGTCGCACCAGACTATGGCGCGTCCTAGGTAAAGGGACGGGCAGTGACTAATAAAGAAAGCAAGATAGACCTACGTCGAATATCAGGTGGTCGCACCAAGCGCAACGCACGCTGCATACTAGCACGATTAACAGTCCTAAACAAACATACGGGACTTCTCTTAATCAGAAAGTCATTTAGATTGTATACATGTTAGGGAATGGTACTGCTTATAGTATAGTGCGGGGTGCCCTTACTGCGACTTGACTCACTGCGACTTCTATATACATAGTCACTAAGTTATAAAAGCTCGCATCGTCCCCCTCGCTACTTCTTTATATTTCTCCCAAGCAAAGCCCTACATATAATAGTAGTACGTTTCCGAACTATTTCTAGGTCCTATGACTAACGCAATAGATCTATAGATATCTCATGGCGGACTAGAACATAAAAGGCGACCATTCCTCCGGCGAATATAGTGGAGTGGTAGAGGAGGCGACTGTTACTGTGTCTGGTAGATCAAGTCACCTGGCGGCTGTGATCTCGTCTGGGCAGAGTGCTTAGAAAGAAAGGGAAGATAAGAAAGCGAGACGCGCCATGGAACAGGCGATTACATCAGGCAATAGTGCCAAAACAGATAGGGAAGAGAGGAAAGCAAGACGGGAAAAGGAGGCGGCAAAAGGCAAGTAACAAGAGGGTGTGTTTAACTATCAAACAACTGCCGGAGTTTGTTGTTATATCTCTCATAGTCCTCCAGCTTTGCCCTCACAACCTGGTCGGCATTTTTATACTAGAACTGTGAGAAGGTTTGCTCAACTTGCAGGGACAGACGAGCCTGAAATTTTGGATAGAGATGGTCAGTAACAAGCCAAAATGCTACGTCCACAGAGCTTAGCGAATGCCAAAACCAGACTCCCTGCGATTCCCACGTCTCGTGAATGATCTTCGATAGTGAGCCTCCCATACTCTTCTCCTCTTCCTCGAGGATCTGCATGAAACGCCGTCGAATACGATCAAACTCCTCTAGATGTTCCCCTTGTAGTTGAGAGATGGCGCGCCTAGTCAGCTAGTAGGGCACTGATACTATCTCTAGCGGCAGAGCACACATCTCTCCGAGGTTAAAGATATATGTAATATTCCAATCTTTGTTAATAAGAATATTACCGGGATAAATATCCGTGAGTTAGACGCCAAAGGGTCCATTGCGGCGCTCTCTCTACATAAAATGGTGCGTTATTGTCCGTAGCAATGCCCTGATAGCCATTTGGCTGCGGTAGTCCTCCTCCTCGTCGGTCGCGCTGGGGTTGCTAAGCAGACGATTGTCGTGAAGACGTATTATATCTGCTATAAACGGTTCTGTATATCTATAAGTCTCATTTGTCCGTATTATCCTCGGCGTGCCTTTACTCTCAAGCATCATAGTCGAGCATGTAAGCGGTCGGTTCGTAAGCGTTATGGTGCCGTTGTCGTTGAAGCGGAAGGAGCCGATTTTGGGCTAGGGTACTCGGGACAAGGCAAGCATGATACGCGCCATACTTCGACAGAGTGTCTCTAGATATATTGAATCCTGTCGCTGCTGGTCCCAGGTATCGGATAGCGTTTGGCCCACTTCCGAGCCCACGTACTCCATGACTATATACGCAGTCGGCAGGTCGTGTCTTAAGGGATTCGGTGCGAAGTGCGCTAACGTAGGGCATCGAAGGATTCGATAAAGAGCGCGGCGGATTCCTCGCCAAAGTCGTACATGGATTCGAACGCGGGACTTATGTGTAAACTAGTCGCTACGAGTTAGCGCGATCGAGCCTAACAATGGGCAAGTGCATACGTCAGTATTGTTAGAGAACCCAAATCCGTATAGGTGAGGGATGCGGATATTAGGGCAGCTCTCCTGCATCCATGCATACGCGCTAACCTCCCCGCGCATATTCTCGTCAACCGTGCCAGGATAATACGGTTCTGCGTGCATGTGTGGTAGAGGACATCTCAATAAGAGCCTCTTATTAAAGCTGCCAGTCACCTGGATAGGTATGTAGAGATTGAACCCGCTAGTTATCCATTGCGGTTGGACCTGGCAAGTATCCAGAGGGCCTAGGCGGAGGTGATGCTTCGTGATTGCAATGATATCCTTCTCATGCTGTTGCAAGACCTTGCGGAAATTCTCGGTTTCTGCGGCATGCGCAATTCGTCTAATAACGTCGAAGTCTTTTCGTTTTGCCGACTCGTACGCAATGGGATCGCGGTTTGGCAGGGTTAAGGTAGTTGTCATTTTGGTGGTCGAGTGCATCTACTAGAAAAGGAGCCAGCCTCGCGGATGGGCCATACCTTGGTCGACTAAGTCACGTGATCTTGATGGCTCCGAGCGTAAGCCAAGCGGATGTAGAGGTAGCCTTCGCCTCTTGCTCCCAACTCGAAGAATGGCTAAGATGCGGAATGATGCTCCTGCATGACGCTCCTTTCCGTGCCGCGTTGAGTTGCCGTTCCATTGGTCGAAACGCGAGCAGGTTGTGCTCAAAATTGTGGTTGGCGTACGAGGGGTGAGCCTAGTGAGCTTGGTGCACCAAAATACCGATGTCGGTGTTGTAGCTAGTGCGTGCAAAACGGTAGAAGAATTCCGTTTCGGGGGTTAGTCAGGTGACTAAACGGTGGTGGAGTAGCCCGGCGTGTGGTTCGTTGTCCTCCAAAAACGGAGTTCCACGACTCCAGATGTGGAGGCACACGGCGCCAAAAAGTGCAGACATTGAACTCTAGAGAAGACCTTCACGGGTTCCTGAGCTTCCCTGCGGCTATGGTCGTATGTGCTAGCAAGCAAAAGAAAATCGACTTATATAGGCGCTATTGGGGTCCTTGTCTAACCATTAGCCAGCGATATATCGGCACTTGGTATTCGCATACTAAGAGGGAGAACTATAGCAAGGTAATAACTTTCACTAACTTCCTACACTTCATACAAAAGATATCTCAAGCTCGAGTCAGTGCCGATGATGCCTCCCAGCGAGGGAGGAGTCAAAGGGGAGGGGCGTGCGAACAGCAGACGGAAGGCAATAAAGGAGCCGTAGGGCCAGACACGGACATGACTATGGATGAACCAGGTTCCCTGTCCCAGGGTACTGCAGAAAGTGAGTCGAGGCGGATCTTCTTGGCAAGTTGGACGCATCCCCGTAGCCCTTTAGCACGAGCCAGCTCTGGCCGACGCTCAATCCCTCCCAATGGCAGCTCTTCGCCCGCTCTTCGCCCTCATCCACACATTTGTTCGCGTCTATTGTTCCACAAATTACGGTAACTCAGACCACTTGCTGCCTTCGTGTAGCCAGAGTTTAACATGACAACAGTAGCCTCAGTAAGCAGGGAGACAAGACTCCCAAATCTACACTCTCATCTGACCAGCAGAAATGGACTCAGGCCGGCCATCCCATTGTCGACGGGAGATACTTTAGCCTCGACACGGGCAAAATGACCTCTTTAGACCCAGAAGAGCGGCAAGATGCGCCACAGCGTCCTGCTGGCGTTGAAGTGCAGTGATGTAACCGATGCTTAAACGGCGACCAGAACGGTTTCACGGTCTTGTGACGACGACGTTGCTAAGCGCGACCGAGTACGTGAGTCACGTCAGCGGTTTTCTGAAGAAGAAATTCTCTACTGTTGAATCGCTTAATACGAAATACTCAGTCAACATGGTCAACTTTTCCGAGGGAGCCGATGAGTAGGCTGCTCCAGGAGGCCCAGCATCTGCCGCCTCCAAAATGCCAGAGACGGCTCCTAATAACAATCCCGAGAGTGGCGCCTAGGGTGAGTTACCCTTTTACCGTTCCATTCAGATGCTAACTCAATATACGTTATTTCAGTCCGGGGTCTGAGTACTGGGCAACGTACCAGCCTGTCGCCCGAAACCAACAACGCCAGTCTTTCAGCACAGCAAGAGGTCAATGATACATCCAAAAATGCGGCATGGCATTCCAACTGATAGGACTCTCATTTTATCACCTAGGCGCAAGGCCCATATCTCTATCTCAACGTTCAGAGTCATGCATGATTGCCAGACCTTATAACGCCTCTGGAAGCGTCAGTCTCCCGAGCTGCTCGGCTTCGCCAAGGACAGAGTTGTCTCTAGCCCAAGATCTTGCGAGTTCTGCAATGGAGGCCGTTAGCGAGGCACGATGGATAACGGTGATGGGCTGACCGAACCTCACGCCCGGCATTATGGCAAAAGGAGCATTTCTCACAGCTCAGAAACCGAATGCGAGGCCGTCTCGATTTCACCGAGCCACCGCGCTGGTCCATGTCTAGGCGCTGCCTGTCAGACTGGGCATCGAGAATCGCGGAGTCGCATTGTCGCGGTGTCGCGCGGTGTCACGGTGTCGCGGTGTCGCGGTGTCCCAGTGTCGCAGAGAGGCGTGTTTAGATGTAGATACTACCTTATAGAACATGTATGTGCAAGGTCTAAGTTCTAAGGAGGGCGTCAGCAGCAGTCCACTGCACTCACATGTCGCAGTGTCGCACTCGCCCTGTGTCACGCACAAGGATGCTCTTCGCGTCACGAAGGTGGGTCAGACTTGCCTACTTCGTACTCGACGCGACATGGAAGGGGCGGAGCATTGCTTGAGCGGAATATAGATATACATGTGCAATCTGATCCCTATATCAGTTGACATACAGCAAGTCGGGGCACTTTTAGGGTCCGTTAGGAATACAGCAGCAATATGAGCTAGTCTAAGTAACCTAGGCGTATCAACGCTATGAATCCAAGGCTGCGTATTTTTGCTCTGCTTGCTCTAGAGCGCTGTGAAGGGGTATTTCGGAGAGGTTTACAATCTTTGTTCGTTTGACAAACTTCCATATCAGATAGGCACCGATTACAAGGGGTATGTCTCTGCGCGCGTGTTAGCGCGACCAGCAAGCATGATGGTATCTACACGTTGGCGGAAATCAGACTTACAGGTATGCGGAGACAAAGCTGCTGGCGCTCCAGCGTCCCTTGGTGAAGACGGCGAAGCCGCTGCTGAAGAGGATGATGGCGCACATGAAGAGTGCAAAGTAAGAGCTGTACACTGATTCGAAACATGTCAGCTCAGAATGTGTCTGCCAATGTCCCACGTGCACGGCATGGGAAGAAGAGCACAGGATAAAAAGAAAACCATACGTGTCCAGGAGTTGTACCACGGAAGCCTCGTGACGGGTATGTCCTGCTTCTTGAATGCAAGTCTCATGCGGATGTGGTTGAGCAAGATGGATATCCACGAGACGAGGACGCCCGCGGCAGTCAGGTGAACGAGCCAGAAAAACGCCGTCAACGCACCGCTCGACAGGCTCATGAAGCTGAGGAACATGAAGACGGTGAAGAGCAGGACGCACATGTAGGGTACGCCCCACGACGTGGTCCGCAGGAATATCCTGGGCGCCTGGCGCTTGAGGGCAAGGCCGTAGAGGACGCGGGTGCCGGCGAGCAGGCTCTGATTCGAGGAGGACCAGGCCGAGGTGATGACGATGGCGTTGACGACGGAGGGAATGGCGGGGATACCGGCGGCGGAGGCGGCGATGACAAAGGGGCTCTGGGCGGCGTCGCCGCTCGAGTTGTCGAGGCGCTTGTCATCGCTCGACACGAGCATGCCGACGATGAGGATGGCGAGCATGTAGAAGAGCACGATGCGGATGAAGACGTTCTTGCACGCCGCGGGAATGGCCTTGCGCGGGTTCTTGGTCTCGGCGCCGGTCATGGCGATGGACTCGACGCCGGCGAAGGAGAAGACGGCGCCCGTCATGACGCTCCAGTAGCCGAGGAACTTGCCCCAGTTGCCCGTGGCGACGTACTCGACAAAGGGGCCCGGCTCGTACCAGTACTTGAAGTAGACGGGGGGCGTATCAGGCACGCCGCCGAGGTCGATGACGAGGCCCAGGATGATGAGGAAGACGACAAGGAGTATCTTCAATACGGCGAAGACGTACTCGACCTCGCCGAATACGGACACGAAGGCGAGACCCACGGCGACGGTCAGCACGATGAAGCTTATGATGAACACGGAGGGGTTCACGTCGGTCCAAAACTGGAACAGCACGCAGATGGCCGTGATCTCGGACGGAATGGACAGCACGTTGCCATACACCAGGTTCCAGCCGATGGCGAACCCCCACGCCGGGTCAACGAAGAACTCGGCGTGCCGGACAAAGGCGCCCGTGACGGGCAGCAGGGCGGCCACCTCTCCGAGGGCGAACTGCACGGCGCACACGACGAGCCCGACGGTCGCGTAGCCGAGCAGCGCGCCCAGCGGGCCGCCCCTCTGCACGGCGGACCCGAGGCCGAGGAAGAGGCCCGTGCCGATGGCGCCGGCGATGCCCAGCATGGAGAGGTGCCGCTCGGAGAGGCCGCGCCTGAGGTCGTGCGTTTCGGCGGCCGTGACGACGTCGCCGGACCCGAGGGGTGGGCCGGAGCGGACTTCATCGTCCGACTGACGATGGTGCCGTTGCTCGAGATCCGGGCGAACGCCGCCGCTCAGCACGTTGGAGGCGTGTTTGCTGCCGTCTGCGGTGCTGTCGTCGGCCGCGAACATGGGAGGCATGGCGTCTGCGGCGTGGGGGCCGTTCCTCCCGCGGACGAAGCCAGAGCCCATGGTTGTCGACGTCGTCATTGCTGGTGATTGCTGATGTTGCCAGCGCTGTGGGATGGTGGTACACCAGCCGCTCACTTGCTCACTGGACATCCGCCGGAGAGTGAGACACACAGCCACGCCTCCTCGTTTGCTCTCGCGGCCAATAAGCAGGACCATACCGACGACGTAAGGAAGAAAACCGTTACACGTAGGCGACTTTTTTTTTTCTTTTTTTTTAATCTAGGGACTCTAAGTTAAACTAGCCGTATCCTGACGCAGTGACGCCGCGCGGATAATTTCCAGCCGTCTCGCTGAAAGTTTAGGGTACCATTGCCTCAGAGCATTTCCGTGCGACATGCCCTCCCACATCTGTGCCTTGGCTTTTGTTTGGCTTCCTGTTACTGCTCCAATCCCAAAAGGCCATGTGTTCTTTAGGGATTCTTTGCTGGTCTCTACCAACGACTGACTGGTGAGCAACTTCGGCCAAATAGAGTGAACTGAAGCGTACGAAATAAGTAATCTAATCAGGCCATTTCTAAAGACAATACTATTGGCATCAAAAATTAGCGCTAACCTCTCGTAAGCTCTGGAGATATCCCTGTGCAGTTAACCGAAATTAAATGTACCACGCTTTTCAGAATGACCTTGACCGCCGAAGTGTTTAGTCTTGAAGAGACAGTTCAGCTGTACGAGCTATGCAACGCGCTTCTCTGTCTCATTTGCCAAGTCGCTGTCAAATCCAGGCAAGGGAATTAAGTCGCACTTGTACAACCGACCCAAAGCTAGCAGGCCAGATTTACAGCAGGTTGTACCGTTCAGGTTAACAACTGCGTTCTTGAGCGACCCGCCGTGGGTTACGCTGAGATGAGTTGCTCTAGGATACATTAGAGACTGTAGAGCCTCACCCACGCGATTACAGAGGCTCTTATGAAGCACGACGGAGTGCATTTGTAGTTTTGGGTAGCTCTTCACAATTCGCCAGCATTATTTCATATCTGTCCAATTACATCTCGATTTTTCCCAACCTCCTCGCCTGTCGCGTGTCGAATGGCATACGACACCAAATCCAGCGTGTCCGTCGGTATGTGCAAGTCCTCCGTCTGGCCCATGACCTTGTCGAAGTTCGCCAAATAGCCCTTAGGTGACTTTTCGCGAGAATGGCCCGGAACGTGGCAACCTCAATGAGCCTTGCAGCAGAAAGGAATCCTTGATATGCATCTGAGAGCTCAGACCCAGCAAAGATAGCAAGTCGGAAACGTAGACGCTCCTTTCTGAATTAAACTGTCGCCTTTCTCAGGGAACAGTCGATGTGCGCGGAGCAAATTGGCGTTTCGCCGTTCGGATGGCTGAACTCAACCAAAATGTATTTGACTTCGTAGGCCCTGGATGAAACGTTCTCGGCCAAAAGCTGAGTAGAAGCGCAGCCTGCGAGAGTTCAATGGGACATATTCGACTTCAAAATAGTAGAGAATCTGCAGCTGTCAGGAAAACCCAAAAGCGTCCTCAACAAACACCTGATGATGGGTTGTAGTACCTTTGCTCTCTTGTATAATATTGTCGCGGCGGAACGAGGGCTGTCGAAGCCAATTGCCTCTGCAAATACCACTGGGATAAACTAGTGGTTTGTCAGATCCAAAAGTACTCAGTCAAAGAGGATGTGCTTGATGGCACTCACAGGACTTGTAGCAAATAATATGGCCTGGATGAAAAGTAGAGGGATTTCGTCCCCAGCAGCGAATAGGTACGCGTCCCAGAAGTCTCCTTCGTCGAGAAGTGGTATGATAGGATGAACGTGAAGAAAGTGCATTCGGCAAACTCGTTGAGGATTGCTGTAGACGGAACGTCGAAACATCCGTGAAGTTGCATGAAGCGAAGGTCCAACGCCGACACATGTCCCAGTTCCAGACCCTTGATGAATGAATGGTAGACGCTCATATATAGTGTACCCAACATCCGTGTCTAGCGTCGATGGGTTGTCAATTTCGCTGTTCGCCAACATCCTGTATCGATCGGTTCGGCGTAGGCGTGTAAGAGGCCGAAACATGGATTCGTATCTGGTCAACCTCGTACAGCACAATTGTCTTACTGTGCTCCTTTGCCACAAGTGACCATATCACATAACCCAAACAACCCCAACCACGTTGATGACGTACGGTCGGAGTTGAACTGTTCCCCGAACCTGTAACCCCAGATCTGCTAAACGGTGCACTCGAGTCAGCGACGCAGTATCAGAACTTCCAATAGGCTACAAAGCACTTAGTAGCCAACGACCCCGCACCGAGTCAGCCGATCGTTTTCGGAACTCCCAATCCTGCTTGGTAAAAAACTGCTACTCCGCTTTAGCAGTGGACTGAGGTTACCACTAGTCTGTGCAGAAGGATGCTCCATGCCTGGGCCAGCGGGCGGTGCCTACGCGACGTCATGTAATATCCAGGTCTGTGGTCAATGCGCAGACGGCCAAACGTTTCGTATCTATAATACTAAGAGGAGACTTCAATTACAACAATACCAATCCATGGTCCCACATCTGCTTAGTATCCTCCCCCAGCTACCGTTCTCAACTCAGCTCTCTCCCCCCCCTTCCACAAGCCTGTCAACTTATTGATCAAATGCCCTCTGTGCATAGATTCGACGCACTGCTGCTATCGAAACAATCGAGGCCCTTTAATCGCAAGCGTACGCCCCGCAGCCGCCCGCATCGCCGTTCATAATGTCGCCAGGGATTTTGAGGAGGTCTCCAGGCAATTCACCGCCGAGTTTAGCCGTATTCGAGGCCAGGCCGGTGACAGCACCGACCGGGTCGCCGCTAATTGCCTTGCCAATGGCATCACCAGGGATGTTGAGCACGGCATCGGCGAGTTTGAAGAATTCGGCCGTGGCGTCTTGGCCAGCGTTGGCCACGCCGATACCAGGACCACCACCGAGCTTGGCCAGGCTGCTGAAGGGTCCCAAAAGGCCGCCGTAGTTGACCTCCTTGGCGGGGGCGGCATGAACAAGACAGGCTGAAGCGGCAAAGAGAGCAGGAACTACGCCAGCAGTCTTCATCTTGAGCGAATGTTTCAGCAACCGCAGGTTGCAAAAGATGGAATGTGAAGAGAGCGTGGAAGACGGAGAAAGTATAGAAGAAGTAGAAGAGAAGATATATTTGTTGGAGGTGAAGAAAAGTGAGCAGGAAAGTGGTCGGAGGCCTTCTATTAAATACTACAACAACAGGGCCATGTACTACGAAGTAGGTGAGTCGGGGAGACAGCATGTGAACCAAAGTTGTGGCTCTTGAACAGGTCAAAGCACCAAACAGAAAAACAGGTATAGCCTTTTTTGGCGATCTGATACAGAGGCTAGCACGCTCAGCCGGTGGCAGACCGGGAGGGCAGGCCAATCCCAGGCAACCTGAAACGGGAATACGAGCAATGGAGTCGCGCAAACGAAGGGAACCATGGTGGTAATTATCATGTGATTAATGGAAGCTTACTCGTACGAGTATTCTATCCAGAAACAGACAAGCCCACGGAGAGCAGCTAGCATATCCTGGCGACTAATAGAGACACAACAAAGGTCTCAGATCTCGACAACACATGTACGCCACGAGCAGCGCATGCCGAGCATCTGCAAGCCGTGTCGCAATTGACACCACCGGCATCGTCGGCAGCAGCGGCGGCAGCAACGCCACATGCCATGTATGTTCTTACCTGCATGCTCGTATCCAATGTGTTGAGGTTCGCATCGATGTCCCTTGTTAAGTTTCGCCGGCCAGGACCCGTTTCAGGGCGGTCCAGCCTCAGCCCGAGCGGTTCCTGGCTAAATCGCCCTAAATCGGGGAAAACGGACGTGCCCGCCCTCCGTCCTTAGCAATTATTACATGTCGGCTGCCGGACCACCCACGGACCTCGGCGTGGGGCCCATCGGGGGTGCTGATCGGTTCCGGCTGGAGGCCACTTACACCCTGCTGCGTCCACCCCTTTTCTCCACTCCAATGTGCAGATTTACCGACGACTGATGGATTGCTGTGCGGTAAGCACGACTCTAGCATGGCGCGAGGCCCGGTCGCCAATGCCACCAGGATATCCCCCGGTCGCCTTCGGCCGAGCCGATCCACGTCTCTGCAACAGCACAGCCCTACCACCAAACACCATTAGTGGTCTCGTCGTTTTGTTTCAGGCCTCGGTGCATGGATGCTTTATTCCCCTTCTCCTACTACATACTGCTCTTGCATGCAGTAGATGACCTGGATAGTCTGTGCCGCTCCCTCCGAGCCCAGGGACGCCATGGCACAGTGGGTGGACATGCAGTCGAGGCCCAACTGAGGCGCAACAGTCGGACCATCGCGACATGCAGACGGCTATATATTCGCGACTCGTCCCTCCTCCAGTCGCCAGTGTTGCCCTAGTCAATCTGTCGGCATCCACAGGTCACCTGGTCTCTCTTTTCTTGTCCGTCTCGGCCCGTCTGCAGTCCCGGCGTCTTTATCGAGTAGCTTTGCCCCATTTGCAAGTTTATATATACGACTGCTTCATTCTTTGCCATCATTCATAATGCGCTACGCAATCCTTTACTCCGCCTTTGTTGCCGGCGCCTCGGCACATGGCCTCATCAGATCCATCGAGGGAGCCAACGGCGTCACTATGCCTGGCCTGAGTGGTATGATACTACAACAACCACCTATTCCGAGATAGCCGCTAACCTGTATATCCAAGTTGCCGATGGCACTCCTCGTAACTGCGTCGCCAACTCCTGTGGCGCGCAGGCCGACACCGCCATCATCCGGGACCTTGACATTTCTACCGGCCAGGCCACTCCCCTGGGTAAGACCCAGGGCAATGGTCCCGTTGATCCTGCGGCCGTCATCTCAACCTTCATGGGCAATGGCAAGGCTCCTACCAACAAAGGTGCTGCAGGCTCCGTGGGCGTCGAGGACAACTTCGGCGGCCTCGGAGGCCTCGTCGGCGCTGCCCAGCGCCGTGATGAGCACAAGCGACAGATCGACAACCTCTTTGGTGGGTTTACCAACCTCCCGTTCATCGGTGCCGCCGGCCTTGGCGGCGCCAAGAACAGCTATCCCGTTGAGACCATAGTCTCCGACACGGCTGGCCAGGGCACTGCTCACGGCCTCCCGACCTGCGACGACCAGGGCGTTGTTTCCGTGGTCTACCGACAGGTACGTAAACTCACCCCCGTCTGGTCTTGCCTGGCAGCCCGCGCTGACATCTCTCACCCCCAGATCAACCAGGACGGCGCTGGACCTCTCACCGCCGCCATCGACCCTTCTTCTGGTGGTTATGACGCCAACGCCTTCCAGGGCGCCCAGGTCACCCAGAATATGCCCGGACTGGGCATCGGAGGCCTGTCCTTGGCCACTAACACCGACTTCCTTGTCAAGGTCCAGATGCCGGAGGGCATGACCTGTGACGGCAAGGTTGGCGGAGCTGAGAACGTTTGCATCGTTCGTGTCCGCAACAGTGCTCTTGCTGGCCCCTTCGGTGGCGCTGCTGCCTTCACCCAGAGCCCTGCTGCCCGCAAGCGAGCCATTGCCTACCGCCTCAGGAAGCGCTTCGACTTCAGCCGCCTCGATTCCGAGTAAGGGATGACGATGGGAAGAAAGGCAGCAGACTTGTTGAGCCAATTAAAAGGCATAAACCATTTGACAGGCTACGTCGAGTCTAGTCGGAGTGAGTCGACTGGCTTCAGGGGAACAGTCACTCTGTATGCTGAGGAAGTTCTCTTGTGTACATGTAATGGCAACTCTTTTTTTCTTTCATAATCAATTGACCTGCGCCGCTGTGATCAATGCTTCCTAGTTAAGTAGGAAGACGCCATCACATAGAAAGTGTTTACGGGCGGCAAGGAGAGAAAATTTTCTTCTGTTCTTGCTTTGTGGTGTGTCTCAGGGATCGCTCCATCTCCAACTTCATTCCCCCCCCCCCC